>WNWK01035947.1:0-19462 GCA_009830355.1 Cherax destructor | reverse complement strand
AAAATGTTGTTGAATGAAAAATACTAAAAACTTCAAAGACAATATACTGATTTTTTACTCAATCTCCTTTTTTTATTCTCATTTCCGATTTTATAGGTCCTTATATATATGGTAAAGTACTGTGCTCTGATCAGAGTTTGGGTTCGAGTCCTGCTGTGGACGTAGAGACAATGTTTGTAAATATATCGCCTGTTTGCGAATTGTTAAGCATTTTTTTTTTTACACAGGGTTTGACAAGGTTAGGATCACTAACTTTATTGACAAGCTAGGAGCGTTACCTACATCACTCATTTGAAAACATTTTTATTGTTATGAAACATACAAGTAGGAAACAGGATGAAGTTGGAGCCATTTGTGGGCCAGTATTTTCATTTGATCAACTGACTTTATCTCGTTGATATCATTATGCTGTACGAATGTGTTCCAGACTCCAGTCATCCTGGGGATAAATGATCTCAGATGAAGTGATGTTCTGGAGAAGGGTACAGCCAGAGTGAAGTTGCTGCTTTCTGCCCGTCTTGTGATATAGAAGCTTGCTTCTCTCTGTCCTCGAAGTGGAGCCAAATGTGGTACTTTGACAATGTTGGCCTTGTACATAACAGTAAAGCCAACCACATCCCTCCTGTGTTCAAGGCTCTGCTGAAATGACAGATCTATCCAGGATGGGTCCAGGCGAGAGATGAGACGTCTTGCTCTGTTATTTACTCTGTCAAGCAGTCGCAGATGAGAGATGGGGGAAAGGGACAGTCAAACCACGAAAGTGGAGCATACTCAAGGTGTGAGCGTACTCGTGCCTCATACATAATCTTGTAACTCCTACTTTCAAGCAGATGCGAGATACGTCGAAGGTATTTCAAATTTTTCTCTTCTCTCTCTCTCTCTCTCTCCTCTCTCTCTCTCTCTGTTTCTCTCTCTCTCTCTCTCTCTCTCTTCTCTCTCTCTCTCTCTCTCTCTCTCTCTCTCTCTCTCTCTCTCTCTCTCTCTCTCTCTCTTTTTATATATATAAGAGAGAATGAGAACGAGAATGAGAATTTTTATTTCATTGCAAGTTTACACGAGATTTTGTAATTAGAATCATGATCTTAAGTGCAAGGAGAGCCACTAACATGCCGTGGCATTAAGGGCAGCTTAATCTAATGGCTTATAGACTATGTACTATGTTTTAGTTGAACATTACATTGAACCATATATTTGTTCAAATTACAATATGGTGATATTACAGTGTAACAAGTGTTTCGTAGGATGGTTTCATAATAATAAAAATTGAAATTATCTTATGGGAAATTAACAGTGAGCATTTTTGGAAGTAATTTACAGTATGAGTATTTAGTTTAGGGTGAGTAGGTGGTTTTTGAGAAGAGTCTTAAATTGATTTTCAGACAAGGTTATTTTAATATTTACTGGTAATGAATTCCAGATTCTGGGGCCCTTTATGTGCATAGTGATCTGTGTCTTGTGTTGTGGTCATGGGACCTATTAAAGTTGGTGTGGAGAATTTTGAGCAGAGGGTTTATATTAGAGTGTAGAGTTCTGTGTATGTAGTAGGCACAAGAATAAGTGTGAATGTTCTTTACGGTGAGTAGTTTTAGACTTTTGAATATTGGTGGAGTATGCTGTCTAGAGGGGAATTTGTTATCATTCTGACTGCAGCTTTTCTGGGTTATGAGTGGTCTAAGGTGATTAGTTGTTGATCCCATGCACAGATTCCATAGGTGAGATAGGGTAGATGGTGAATGATATAGTGCAATGAGAGCTGATTGTGGCACATAGTAGCGTATCTTGATAGTATGCCTACTGTCTTTGAGATTTTCTTGGAAATTTGTTGTAATGTGTTTGGAATTAAGGCTCTGTCAAGTGGATTCCTAGAAATTTTCCCTCTGTGATCTTGTGATGGGTGAACCATTGAGCGTTATGTTAAGTGGAACATTGTGGCTCTGTTTCCAAACTGTATGAAGTAGTCTTGTCAGCATTGAGAATAAGCTTATTAGTCGTCATCCATGCTGATATTTTCTGATTCGGCATTAACAGTGTTGGCCAGTATGACTGATTTGGTGAGAGAAGACATATGTTGTGTCATCTGCAAATAGTATGGGTTTGAGTAGTTGTATCGCTGGTAGGTCATTGATATAAATAGTGGTCCCAGGACACTTCTTGTGGGACTCGACTGTAATTTGTTGTGGAAAGTTCGCTCCATTTGTGTACATATGGCTTCTGTTTTATATATGTATATATATATATATATATATATATATATATATATATATATATATATATATATATATATATATATATAAAGATCACATAAACAGGTGATATCAAATATGCAAGACAACCACTATGAAAAATAGAAGAATTCCAAGCGCTTGTGACTACTCACATTATCAAGTTCCTTGATAATGGAGTAGTCACAAAGCGCTTGAATTCTTCTATTTTTCATAGTGGTGTCTTGCATATTTTGATATCACCTTTTACTGATCTTTGCATATATATATATATATATAT
Source organism: Cherax destructor (assembly GCA_009830355.1). Taxonomy (NCBI): domain Eukaryota; kingdom Metazoa; phylum Arthropoda; class Malacostraca; order Decapoda; family Parastacidae; genus Cherax; species Cherax destructor. The sequence continues at coordinate 16,960 of WNWK01035947.1, read as the reverse complement.
ATATATATATATATATATATATATATATATATATATATATATATATATACATATATAAAACAGAAGCCAATACGTGTACACAAATGGAGCGAACTCTTCCACACAACAAATTACAGTCGGAGTCCCACAAGGAAGTGTCCTGGGACCACTATTTATATCAATGACCTACCGAATGCATCACAACTACTCAAACCCATACTATTTGCAGATGACACAACATATGTCTTCTTCACCCAAATCCAGTCATACTGGCCAACACTGTTAATGCCGAATTACAGAAAATATCAGCATGGATGACGACTAATAAGCTTATTCTCAATGCTGACAAGACCTACTTCATACAGTTTGGAAACAGAGCCACAAATGTTCCACTTAACATAACGCTCAATGGTTCACCCATCACAAGACTCACAGAGGGAAATTTCTAGGAATCCACATTGACAGTGCCTTAAATTCCAAACACACTACAACAAATTTCCAAGAAAATCTCAAAGACAGTAGGCATACTATCAAAGATACGCTACTATGTGCCACAATCAGCTCTCATTGCACTATATCATTCACTCATCTACCCTTATCTCACCTATGGAATCTGTGCATGGGGATCAACAACATTAAATCACCTTAGACCACTCACATTATCAAGTTCCTTGATAATGTGAGTAGTCACGAAAGCGCTTGGAATTCTTCTATTTTTTCATAGTGGTTGTCTTGCATATATATATATATATATATATATATATATATATATATATATATATATATATATATATATAAACACTGATCTCTGGCCGACGGAGACTCGAACCTACGAACCTTGTGACAAGGTACGCAGTGCTCTGCCGACCGTACCACACTGGACCAATACTTTGGCATCCAGCTTTCGCTAGACGTTATTCCAAGGCAGCCAGCTTTCAGGCAGGTGGCTTACAGCTTTCATCTCATCCCCTGCATGCATCGACACTACTAGAGATTTTTACATGAAGGAATTCGCAAGAGCAGGTAAAATATTCACAAACACTGATCTCCGTCGGCCAGAGATCAGTGTTTGTTAATATTTCACCTGCTCTTGCGAATTCCTTGCACACACACACACACACACACACACACACACACATATATATATATATATATATATATATATATATATATATATATATATATATATATATATATATATATATATATATATATATAGTATATATGACATGAATCGTGAAATTGGTGATCAAGTGGTGGATTAGGGCATTGTGGGGAATTAATTAAGGCTGAGTCGGGTTAGTGATTCCTTGTTTCAGTCTGAAGTCTGCCACTCCACTTCACGATAACTTCAGTCAATGGTGTACTGACCTTTATTCCTCACAGTAGGCAGTGTGATCGTAACAGGTAGCTGCTATGGTAATCTCTGGTCATGGGAGTGCCACCTATACACATGTGCACACCTGAATGCATTCACCAATTCTCACGTGGTAGTGTTGGGGGTAGGGGTTGCCTGAGAATACCTGTTGAGTCACGCAACTGCCTGGTCCAGCTAATGAGATCTTTGCTTGCAGTGATGAATGTATTCACCGCTCAAAGTTCTTGTAGGGGTAAGTGGTTCGTCTCACTGCTGAAATGTGACTCCCCGCCGTCGGCTCAGCCAACCCCGTGGCCACTCAAACTGACAGGTTGAAGGTGCCTAAGGCATTATTGTTTATGGGAAGTGTAACTACTGCCGTAAGCTAAATGTCTATCTCTAACTTAACCCATAGGGATTGTACAGCGCCTGTGGGGGATGGGGGGGGGGAATGGAAAGTATACAAGCTCAATTCAGGGAACTGGAGCACAGATCCAGTTCCCTAGATCAAGAGCCCCTCATCATCGTCCAGGAACCTCCCTTGAGGTGGGCTAATTCTTAGTAATTAAGTATATATAGAATTGACACCTCTCTAGGCGTCGTCCCCGCCTTCCCCACATTCCCCCACCTGGGAGCTGGGCATAACAGTTCTGGGGAATCGCGAAATTCCCCACTGGCGTCTCGAGTTTTAACAGGCTGCCCAGGTGGCGTGTCAAAGCTCGAGGGTTCGAGGCTCGACCAGTGCAATTGTTATTTCCTGATATACTGAAATTCGGGTTGACTTCAGTCATAAAAAAAACCTGCAAGTTTTTTTCTGTATTTACAATTTATGTGGTGGATTATTTTTGTTCTTTCCCAGTCATCATTGTAAGTTTTCTCTTTTATATATTAAAATAAAGCAGAGTTAGTATGAGCATATTTTGCTGACTTTTTGTGTTAAGTTATCCTAGTGTTGAGAGCTCTACTTGTCCCCTAACATATTATAAATGACAATATCTGCTGAGTATTTTATTGGTCTCTTTGTTCTTATTACTCTTTACTTTATGATTGGCATTACCTGGCTTATTTTCTGTTTTATTAAGATAGTTAAATGCGATATGGATCTTTGACTGCAGATATTTAATGTTAAAGTCTTTTTGGACAGGATTTAATCCCCTATTTTAAAATATTTAATAATGATAATAATGTATTTGCTCTCTTGTACCTACATGAACAAATACGTAATCCATGCAAAGAAAAAACCTGATGTGTTAGATATAAGGACACAAGTGCAACTAATTTGACATTTTATTGTGGCAACGTTTCGCTCTCCAAGAGCTTTGTCAAGCCGTTAAGCTCCTGGAGAGCGAAACGTTGTCACAATAAAATGAATTTTTACCACATTGTCAGTAATTCTACCAATATTATTACAAGAAATCTGATGTTAGTTTTTCTTTTTTTAATTGTGTGGCATAGTTCCTTTAATAATGAAGATTATTACCTCCATGAGTTGACTTCCCTCATATATTAAATTTCAGAGATGAGTTAGGTACTTCGATGACTAAGGATGTGCAAGAAGGACAATGAATCGTTTTCTTCAAAGTCTACTTTGAACCTAATGATCTGTGCTAAATCATTTCATTTATTGCAGAAATCATCAAAATTTCCCCAACTCTCGTTCCACACTCTAACAATACGTTCTATGATTCTTAACCACATCATACCATTACTGATATCTTTGAATCTTTTTGAAAATTTTTTTTAAGTCCTAGAATTATTTCTTTCATGCAGTGAAGTTCTTGGTCATAATTGTAAGTGACCAAAAATTGAGCAAAACCACCGCATTCTTTTTTTTTTTCCATGAGTCATAGCATATTTCATAGACCAAATAATTCTTTGTTATCATTTAGGACCAGATCTTATAGGTTTTGTTCATTTTCTTTGATAGAAAATTTAGTTCATAATCAATTTTTAAATATCCTCCTAAGCTTACTTTATTTGATAGTTTGGCGCAAATAATTCGCCTGACTAGAAGCAAAACTATTAATATGAGAAAGAATGAAGTATTGTTAGGCCTTGTAATTTGTTTTATCTTTATCAAATTTGCTTACAATATAAAAATTGTGTTCTAAATCAACAGAGCAAGTTTTTATTCTATCCACAATATTTTTTTTTTTTTAATTCTGGAGAACTCTCATCAAAACTGAGAAAGAAGCTGTGAAACTAGTAAAATATCTACATATGTGGGATACACAACTAACCCGCACATGGGAGAGAGAAACGTATGACGATGTTTCGGTCACACTTAGACCATTTACTTATAAATAGTCCAAATCGGACCGAAACGTCGGCATAAGCCTCTCTCTCCTATGCGCGGGTTATTTGTGTGTTATTTCAGACACGGTTTTGTGCCATTGTGGTCAAGTCCCCTTTTGAGGGGACTTGAGCTAGAAGTTCGTTACGGCCACGCTGGCGAGGATTCGTCTGTAAAAACTAGAATTAGTAGTCACAGTGGTGTCTATGCTAACCTTCCTATGGTGTCTAAATATACCTAGTTAGATGAATCTTATTGTATCCAGCTGGCCCAGTGGCTAGCGCATCGGTCTGGAGTTTTATGACTCTCTAACCGCGGGTTCAGGCCCCTCCCGTGGTATGTTTTTTTTTTTTTGGTTCTACATATGTGGTATATTTATCATATCATCTGCGCGAAAGAATTTTTCACTTACATTTGCTGTTTACTGTCCTCACATTAACCCGAAAGTGAATCTCCCTCGAGTGTTCTTCTTCTGATGCTGGTGTTGTCCTCGGGGCTATTGAGTCCATAGTGCGTCCTCCAGCTGATGGATGAGATAGGTCGCGGCGTCTAAACTCCACGAGGGTCTTGGAGGGGGGGTTAAGGACTTGAGCTGAGGGGCCAACAATTCGGGTATTGACTCCTTCAGTCATCGAAAACGCTTGAAAACTGTGGGCACTGCACTTGCATAACAATAGAAGAGATCTTAAATTATTATACGAAAGATAAAAACTTCTCGCATATATTAGTGCTTATTTCTTTGTTAGACACACACATGCACACACACACACACACACACACACACACATACCGGTGGCCTAGTGGTAAAGCTCTCGCTTCACGCACGGAGGGCCCGGGTTCTATTCCCGACGGGGCGGAAACATTTCGAAGTGTTTCCTTACACACACACACACACACATACATACAACAGGCCTAGTGTCAAATCGACATGTGCCTAGGACAAAATGGTAACTAACTAACACACACACATGTAAGGCGGGGCCAGGAGCTATGCCTCAACCCCTGCAACCACAACTAGGTGAGTACACACACACACACACACACACACACACACGCCATGATGGCATGGTGGCTAGCGCTCTTGCTTCACGCACGGAGGGCCCGGGTTCAATTCCCGGCGGGGCCGAAAAATTTCGAAGTGTTTCGTACACACACACACACACACACACACACACACAGTTCCTCACAAGAGGTTAATGCAAAAGCTAGAGGATCAGGCACACGTAACATGAAAAGCACTGCAATGGATCGGAGAATATCTGACAGGGAGGCAACAACGAGTCATGGTACGTGACGAGGTGTCAGAGTGGGCACCTGTGACGAGTGGAGTTCCACAAGGATCAGTCTTAGGACCTGTACTGTTTTTGGTAAATGTGAATGACATAACGGAAGGGATAGACTCAGAAGTGTCCCTGTTTGCAGATGATGTGAAGTTAATGAGAAGAATCAAATCAGTCGAGGATCAGGCAGGACTACAAAGAGACATGGACAGGCTACAAGCCTGGTCCAGTAACTGGCTCTTGAATTTAACCCTGCCAAATGTAAAGTCATGAATATCGGGAAGGGCAAAAGACCGCAGACAGAGTATAGTCTGGGTGGCCAAAGACTGCAAACCTCACTCAAAGAAAAAGATCTTGGGGTGAGTATAATACCGAGCCATCTCCTGAGGCACACATCAATCAGATAACTGCTGCAGCATATGGGCGGCTGGCAAACCTAAGAATAGCGTTCCAATACCTCACTAAGGAATCATTCAAGACTCTGTACACCATATACGTCAGGCCCATACTGGAGTATGCAGCACCAGTCTGGAACCCACACCTGGTCAAGCACGTCAAGAAATTAGAGAAAGTGCAAAGGTTTGCAACAAGACTAGTCCCAGAGCTAAGAGGATTGTCCTACGAAGAAAGGTTAAGGGAAATCGGCCTGACGACACTAGAGGACAGGAGGGTTAGGGAGACATGATAACGACATATAAAATTCTGCGAGGAATAGATAAGGTGGACAGAGACAAGATGTTCCAGAGAGGGGACACAGAAACAAGGGGTCACAATTGGAAGTTGAAGACTCCTATGAGTCAAAGGGATGTTAGGAAGTATTTCTTCAGTCATAGAGTTGTCAGGAAGTGGAATAGCCTAGAGAGCGACGTAGTGGAGGCAGGAACCATACATAGTTTTAAGACTAGGTTTGATAAAGCTCATGGAGCAGGGAGAGAGGAACCTAGTAACAATCAGTGAAGAGGCGGGCCAGGAGCTATGACTCGACCCTGCAACCACAAATAGGTGAGTACAAATAGGTGAGTACACACACACACACACACATTTCTTCAGTCACAGAGTTGTCGGGAAGTGGAATAGTTTAGGAAGCGATGTAGTGGAGGCAGGCTCTATACATAGCTTTAAGCAGAGGTATGATAAAGCTCATGGCGCAGGGAGAGTGACCCAGTACCGGCCAGTGAAGAGGCGGGGCCAGGAGCTTTGACTCGACCCCTGCAACCACAACTACGTGAGTACAACTAGGTGAGTACATGTATAGTATGCAAAGTCATGGAGAAGATTATCAGGAGAAGAGTGGTGGAACACCTAGAAAGGAATGAGTTTATCAACGACGGCCAACACGGTTTCAGGGAAGGGAAATCCTGTGTCACAAACCTACTGGAGTTCTACGACAGGGTGACAGCAGTAAGACAAGAGACAGAGGGGTGGGTAGATTGCATTTTCTTTTACTGTAAGAAGGCGTTTGACACAGTTCCACACTAGAGATTAATGCAAAAGCTGGAGGACCAGCAGGGATAACAGGGAAGGCACTCCAATGGACCAGGGAATACCTGTTAGGAAGACAGCAGCGATCCATAGTACGTGGCGAGGTGTCAGAGTGGGCGCCTGTGACGAGTGGGGTTCCACAGGGGTCAGTCCTAGGACCGGTACTGTTTCTGGTTTTTGTGAACGACATAACGGAAGGAATAGTGTCCCTGTTTGCAGATGATGTGAAGTTGATGAGAAGAATTCAATCGGACGAGGACCAGGCAGAACTACAAAGGGACCTGGACAGGCTGCAAGCCTGGTCCAGCAAGTGGCTCCTGGAGTTCAACCCCACCAAGTGCAAAGTCATGAAGATTGGGGAAGGGCAAAGAAGACCGCAGACGGAGTACAGTCTAGGGGGACAGAGACTACAAACCTCACTCAAGGAAAAAGTTCTTGGGGTGAGTATAACACCAGGCACATCTCCTGAGGCCCACATCAACCAAATAACTGCTGCAGTATATGGGCGCCTAGCTAACCTAAGAACAGCCTTCCGACATCTTAATAAGGAATCGTTCAAAACCCTGTACACTGTGTACGTCAGGCCCGTATTGGAGTATGCAGCACCAGTTTGGAACCCACACCTAGCCAAGCACGTAAAGAAACTAGAGAAAGTGCAAAGGTTTGCAACAAGACTAGTCCCGGACTATGGGGTACGTCCTCCGAGGAGAGGTTAAGGGAAATCGACCTGAAGACACTGGAGGACAGGAGAGATAGGGGGACATGATAACGTCATATAAAATACTGAGAGGAATTGACAAGGTGGACAGAGACAGAATGTTCCAGAGATGGGACACAGCAACAAGGGGTCACAGTTGGAAGTTGAAGACTCAGATGAATCACAGGGATGTTAGGAAGTATTTCTTCAGTCACAGAGTGGTCAGGAAGTGGAATAGTTTGGGAAGCGATGTAGTGGAAGCAGGATCCATACATAGCTTTAAGAAGAGGTGTGATAAAGATCATGGCGCAGGGAGAGTGACCCAGTAGCGGCCAGTGAAGAGGCGGGGCCAGGAGCTATGAATCGACCCCTGCAACCACAACTAGGTGAGTACACACACACACACACACACACACACACACACACACACACACACACACACACACACACACACACAAACAAACAAACAAATAAACAAACAAACAAACAAGAGCTGTGACTCGACCCCTGAAACCACAAATATGTAAGTACACACACACTCCCTCTCTCTCTCTCTCTCTCTCTCTCTCTCTCTCTCTCTCTCTCTCTCTCTCTCTCTCTCTCTCTCTCTCTCTCTCTCTCTCTGCCAAAAAGCTAAATGATGCAAGATACGAGGAAGTAGAAAATACTCGTTTCTCTCTTTTAACAGGACTGAACCAGCCTAACAAATGATTTATCTCAACAACGGACAAAAGTTAGTAAAACGGCAAAATCATTTTGGAAATCTGAGAAGAAATTTCTTAAAATTATTTTACACAGGAACAGACTAACCACAAAAATACTATAGCAATAAGACATTAAAAACATTATAATATTTATGAAGAAGCCCTAAACCTGTAGGCGTCAGAACCAATGAAATAGGAGCTAATCAAGTTTGATCCGAGGATAGGAAGGATTGATCCAAATCTTTAGATTTGGATCTCCTTCACTGGCATGAAGGTCCCCTTGCCAAGATGGGTACTTATGGGTACTCTCTTGGATGGGTACTTATGGGTACTCTCTTGGATGGGTACTTATGAATGACAGAACAAACTTGTCACAGCAGCTAAAGCCGAATTTAATCAGAATATTTTAATGAAACATTATTTTAGAGAAAACTTGTTAATACAAAGAAGAGATAAAATAGATATTGAAATTATAGTCGTAGTAATTGTAAATAATGATCAAAAACACTAGTAATGGCGTACATCAAGACGAATTAGACACATGTCCATCTGGGAATCTTTATTTGTAGACGTTGCGACAACCATTGACTTCATCGATACAAATTCAAGGACATAATGTGAAGAATGTAGAACTATATACAAAAGATGAGGTAATCAGTCCGTCAGCCTTGAAATGCACAGTGATCAAACATAATATTATTATACTCATAACCATTTTTAAAACCATAAGGGTATGTGATGTAACGTAATAGATATCATAAGAAACATAATAGAATTAATAACTGAAATACCGAATCAAAATTAGTGCATCATTTCATTATATCCAATAACTGGCTGATTTCTGTAAATGTGTTTTTTTATATTTAATATAAATTGCCTTTTTCCCCTCATATTTATTATACTGAAAGTATAACGACATTCAGGATTAAAATAAAAAGTTATTTTTGAAAATAAGTTATAAACACAAATGTAACAAAGTGCTAGTCAATATAACGGTAATTCAACTAACATTATTACAGTTGGTTATTGCTGAATCACTTGAGTTAGTGTTATGAATAAATGAGGACAAAACAATTAAAACTCTTTATTAAATTTAATAGAATTTTTGAGGCTGCAGTTCAATAGAGAGCATTAAGAAATCCATGGCTGCCTTCAAGAGGGAACTCGGCAGATACCTCAAAACAGTTCCTGATCAGCTGGGTTGTGGTGCATACGTTGGACTACGTGCGGCGGGCAGTAACAGCTTGATTGATCAGGCCAGCAACCAAGAGGTCTGGTATGAGACCGGGCCGCCGGAGCGATAACCTCCGGTAGCGACTCCTGGTAGACTCGAGGTAGACTCCAGGTAGACCCCTCGTAGACTCCAGGTAAGCACCAGGTAGACTCCTGGTAGACTCCAGGTAGACCCCTGGTAGACTCCAGGTAGACTCTAAATAGACTCCAGGTAGACTCCTGGTAGGACTTCAAAGTCAATGTTTATGGATCACAGTCTAAAAACTGTTAAGTTAAAGCTTAACAGTTTTCATCCTTGGAAAGTAGCTTTATAAATCTATGCTCTTTAGCTTTATAAATCTTTCAGGAAGGCTTGTAATTTTTTAAAACAGTTTCCTTGTTATTTCTGAGACCATCATTGGTTCGTAAATCAATGCTGTCTATCAGGTATATTTTGTTTGAGTTATTTAGTGAATTTTCAAATGGATTATGAAACATTTTTATCTCCTGGTCTTACTTTTGGATTTTTTTTTTGTTGAAGTCACTCAGGAACTTAAGTGCTTCACTTTAGCTTTCCACATTAATTTGTGGCTTCCTTTTTTTGTTAGATGAGAGTTCTTCATAAAAAATATATATCTTTCCATCAATAACTTTCACCTCAACATTGTGTCAGACAACAGCTTTCCTTATGCTGCAGCTTTGGAATCAGATTATTGAAAAATTCTGCTACTTCACTCAAGTCAGGAAATGCTTCTTAAGCTCTGCTTATGTCAGTAAGACATACGGCTACCACATGACTTCAGCACACAACTAAACTTTTCACACAATATATATATATATATATATATATATATATATATATATATATATATATATATATATATATATATATATATATAAGGTAAGAAACCCTAGGGAACGAATGGATTTGTCAGTTAAAAACAGAGTAGGGGAGTTAGTAGATGGGGAGCTGGAGGTATTGGGTAGATGGCGGGAATATTTTGAGGAACTTTTAAATGTCGATGAAAAAAGGGAGGCGGTAATTTCATGTACTGGCCAGGGAGGTACAACATCGTTTAGGAGTGAAGAAGAGCAGGATGTGAGTGTGGGGGAGGTGCGTGAGGCATTACGTAGAATGAAACGGGGTAAAGCAGCTGGAACTGACGGGATCATGACAGAAATGTTAAAAGCAGGGGGGGATATAGTGTTGGAGTGGTTGGTATTTTTGTTTAATAAATGTATGAAAGAGGGGAAGGTACCTAGGGATTGGCAGAGAGCACGTATAGTTCCTTTATATAAAGGGAAGGGGGATAAAAGAGTTTGTAAGAATTATAGGGGAATAAGTTTACTGAGTATATCAGGTAAAGTGTATGGCAGAGTTATTATTGAAAGAATTAGAGGTAAGACAGAGAGTAGGATTGCAGATGAGCAAGGAGGCTTTAGAGTGGGTAGGGGATGTGTAGATCAAGTGTTTACAGTGAAGCATATATGTGAACAGTATTTAGATAAAGGTAGAGAAGTTTTCATTGCATTTATGGATTTAGAAAAGGCATATGATAGAGTGGATAGGGGAGCAATGTGGCAAATGTTGCAAGTGTATGGAATAGGTAGTAAGTTACTGAAGGCTGTAAAGAGTTTTTATGAGGATAGTGAGGCTCAGGTTAGGTGTGTAGGAGAGAGGGAGATTACTTCCCGGTAAAAGTGGGTCTTAGACAGGGATGTGTAATGTCACCATTGTTGTTTAATATATTTATAGATGGGGTTGTAAAGAAGTAAATGCTAGGGTGTTGGGGAGAGGGGTGGGATTAAATTATGGGAATTAAATGCAAATGGGAGTTGACACAGTTACGTTTTGCTGATGATACTGTGTTTATGGGAGATTGTAAAAAAAAGTTGCAAAGGTTAGTGGACTAGTTTGGGAGAGTGTGTAAAGGTAGAAAGTTGAAAGTGAACATAGATAAGAGTAAGGTGATGAGGGTATCAAACGATTTAAATAAAGAAAAATTGGATATCACATTGGAGAGAGGGATTATGGAAGTTGACGTGTCAGCGGATGGGTTTATGAAGGATGAGGTTAACCATAGAATTGATGAAGGAAAAAAGGTGAGTGGTGCGTTGAGGTATCTGTGGAGACAAAAAACGTTATCCATTGAGGCAAAGAAAGGAATGTACGAAAGTATAGTGGTACCAACACTCTTATATGGGTGTGAAGCATGGGTTGCAAATGCTGCAGCAAGGAGGAGGCTGGAGGCAGTGGAGATGTCCTGTCTAATGGCAATGTGTGGTGTAAATATTATGCAGAAAATTCGGAATGTGGAAATTAGGAGAAGGTGTGGAGTTACTAAAAGTATTTGTCAGAGGGCTGAAGCGTGGTTGTTGAGGTGGTTTGGTCATTTAGAGGGAAGGAAGGCGGGGTAGGGGTCGTCCTAGAAAAGGTTGGAGGGAGGAGGTAAAGGAGGTTTTGTGTGCGAGGGGCTTTTACTTCCAGCAAGCATGTGTGAGCGTGTTAGATAGGAGTGAATGGAGACGAATGGTTTTTGGGACCTGACGAGCTGTTGGAGTGTGAGCAGGGTAATATTTTGTGAAGGGATTCAGGGAAACCAGTTAATTGATTTAGTTGGACTTGAGTCTTGGAAATGGGAAGTACAATGCCTGCACTTTAAAGGAGGGATCTGGGATAGTGACAGCTGGGAGGGACTATTCTCAGCTGTCGTATCTGAGCGCCTCTGCAAAGACAGTGATTATGTATGTGTGTGGTGAAAGTGTTGAATGATGATGAAAGTATTTTCTTTTTGGGGATTTTCTTTCTTTTTGGGTCACCCTGCCTCGGTGGGAGACAGCCGACTTGTTGAAAAAAAAAATATATATATATATATACATATATATATCTGACAAGAAATTTATAAACTGGTGATGCTTCAGGTCATGATGTCTAACTGGTGATGCTTCAGGTCATGATGTCTAACTGGTGATGCTTCAGGTCATGATGTCTAACTGGTGATGCTTCAGGTCATGATGTCTAATAAAATTTACGCTTAACACACGCCACTCTTTACATTTTCTATTCGGAGAATCCTACAACTGGTGAATAATGAAGGGAAATTGAATGGGGAGTTAGGCATCCAATTGCGATGGATTTTCAATAATACCTTGCAACTACGCCAGTTTTATTTCCATTTGTCAGTTTGCTCCATCTCAGTTAAGCTTACTCACAGATTCACTCATCATTATGACTGCATTTTATGCAGTACTAGTAGTGGTATCCCTCATACTCTGCACTGTACACAACTCATTAATTTCGAAGATTGATATAGATAAACTAACGTTACCGATAAAAGCAGCCTTTTCAGCGCACATTTTCCCCATTACTTCCAATAGGCACAAAATAATCCCCGTCAGTGAATGGTTTCCTGCTCTTAGGAAAATATTTAGCTACGTGATCGCTAGTCCTCACTCCAGATACATTTTCACCCTTACTCCTTTTAAAGACGTTTTGCTGTTGAGACAGGTCGTCTGAGTGAACTGATCTTGTTTATCTGTAGTCTACCTTGAAACAATGAGTAACTTTTATTACATGATTCATAGTGCCTTTTAACAATGTTAATAAAAATGTACACGCTTTCATTGTAAATCAAGCAAATAGTTCTGACATTACATAAAAAAAAAAAGTACGTCCACGTCTTGCTCAACGCACGGCATTTTCCTCTTATTTTTCTCTTCTTTGCGGCAGAGGGTTTTACTGCAGCCGTCTTTTTTAACTGCAGCCGTCTTTTTTAACTGCAGCCTGAAAAGAATTAAAGGCTCATTAATACTTCCTTTGTTATCTCCACTGTGCTTCCTAACCGACACTGTGTCTTCCTTTATTTATTGTGCTTTCAGGTCTATGTTACAACTCTGTTATCACCGTTCTTATCTATATTCACTATGCGTCCCTTTCTTAACAGTAGCCTCTGCTGTCACAGTATAATGTAACTATACACGATGCATATATTAAAGACTAAAGGTAGGCAGGAGGTAAGAGCCGTGTGGTCGTGGTGACAGAGTGACACTGACAACTTTCTGTGATTATGTTAGTTTACACAAACTCTGACTCACAATTCATGCGTGCCTCCCGGATTTACGAATAATTGTTAATATTTAGACCACAATGCATTTAATTTTGCTGCGACATTTAAAATTATAACATATAAATCCTCTTTTTCTAGTTCATTTTACAACCGCTTTTTTCACATCAGTTATATAGTCAACACGTACACCTTATTTAGTGTTGGATTTTTTCTAGAAAATATTGCATTGATATTGCTATGAGTTGGTAGTCATCAGTTTACAGCAAGTGAGAAGCAAATATAAGTGAAAAATAAGCGATGACGACATATTTAAAAAGGAAACATAAAACAGGATCAAAGCGGAATCAATTGATTCAATTTTACAAAAATAAACCGAGAGACAAAATATACGACATGGAAAAAAAAGGTAATATGCGAATGTACAGAATGTACAGAATGTTTTCAAAAGAGAACAACGCCTTAGATGAAGCAAATCTGAGCCACAGACAACTGAAAAGCAAGATATGGAAATCAAAGAGGAAGTCAAGAAATTACAACTTCTTGTTGGCAAAAAAAAAAAAACAGTAAAATCATGTGATTTATACCAATGTAATCTAATGTGCAGAAGACAGGATTATTCTCTCTGGAAATTTGGGAAATTTTATTACAAAAAAGGACAATTGAGAATGTCACACATTGTGGCGATGTTTAGAGAGGATGACGGTGAAAAATGCTGTGTGAACTACTCACTTGTGATCAGCAGCAACAACAGCAGAGGAACAATAACCAGCAGCAACAACAGCAGCAGAACAGTGATCAGCAGCAACAACAGCAGATGAACAATAACCAGCAGCAACAACACCAACAGAACAGTGACCAGCAGCAACAACAGTAGAGGAACAATAACCAGCAGCAACAACAGCAGCAGCAGAACAGTTACCAGCAGCAGCAACAGCAGAGGAACAATAACCAGCAGCAACAACAGCAGCAGAACAGTGATCAGCAGCAACAACAGCAGAGGAACAATAACCAGCAGCAACAACAACACCAGAACAGTGATCAGCAGCAACAACAGCAGAGTAACAATAACCAGCAGCAACAACAGCAGCAGAACATTGACCAGCAGCAACAACAGCAGAGGAACAATAACCATCAACAGCAACAGCAGCAGAACAGTGATCAGCAGCAACAACAGCAGAGGAACAATAACCAGCAGCAACAACAGCAATAGAACAGTGATCAGCAGCAACAACAGCAGAGAAACAATAACCAGCAGCAACAACAGCAGCAGAACAGCGATCAGCAGCAACAACAGCAGAGGAACAACAACCAGCAGCAACAACAGCCGTAGAACATTGACCAGCAGCAACAACAGCAGATGAACAATAACCAGCAGCAACAACAGCAGCAGAACAGTGATCAGCAGCAACAACAGCAGAGGAACAATAACCAGCAGCAACAACAGCAGCAGAATAGTGATCAGCAGCAACAACAGCAGAGGAACAATAACCAGCAGCAACAACAGCAGCAGAACAATGACCAGCAGCAACAACAGCAGAGGAACAATAACCAGCAGCAACAACAGCAGCAGAATAGTGACCAGCAGCAACAACAGAACAATGACCAGTAGTAACAACAGCAAAACAATTATTCAATTTGCAAAATCCTGAATGTCTCGTGTTTCCAACTATTACAAGATGTGAACGCCAGTCGTCAAAGTTGCAGGAAGTCTCAGTATCAACAATGCCAACCCACTGTATTTACAAATAGCACTGGACGCTCTGTCTCAACAAGTGACTGGTCCCAATGCCCGAATGCATTCGAATTCAGTTACACAGTTACTCCATCACGTCGGAGCATTTTAAGTAAGGCAACACCTGTGTACTCCTGACTTCCTGGTAAGGATTGGGCTGACCCATCTGCCTCTTGCAGTTTCAGGTTCTGCCTCTTGCAGTTTCAACATGGGCCAGTAGGCCTGAAGCAGTGTTCCTCCATACTATGACCGGTTGCTATATGGGATACAGATCGAGAAGTTTGCTGGCAAGAGACGGATATGTTGTTGAAGCGAGTCGTGTGCTATAGTAATTGATCAGGAGGTTGTGAGAGTTTGTGTGTGAAACAAAAGCGCTGTTCAAGTGGTTCATTCTGCTGGCATATTTATATTCAGAAATACATGTGTTAAGGCCTGTTGATGTTTCTGCCACGTAAATTTGGTCACATTCGTTGTGAGGGATTGCATATCCCTGAAATGGTATTGACTTGGTGGCGTCCGTTACTTGTGATGTCTTTCGTTGTAGTGGAGACAGCAATAAGGGACGATTATGTATGTTTTTTTTTTGTGTGTGTGTCGTCTGAGTTGATGTGCGTGCACGACGTCTGCAGTTTCCAATGAACTGACGAGGACAGCGAAGTTTAGAAAAAAGATAGGCTTCTTTCTACGTGCTTTCCGTACGTTGAAAGAAGCCTATAACGAGGTCCCGTTTATTCTCGGTGTCGCGGTAGACTTTGGAAAGTAGAGAGTAAAACATCATGGACAGGTGGAGTGCCGTCTATTTCCTCTTCAAGGACTCGACCTGGTTGAGCTTGTGTTTGAGTTATTATGAGAATTTCATCAACATAACGAATCCAGGTGACAGAGAAAGGGATGATACAGGAAAAATCTCTCGACTTCAAGATGTTGCATGTACAGGTTCGCCAGAACAGCACTTAATGATGAACCCATTAATAGACCAGAAGCCTGTAGAAAAAAAAAAGAATTTTCTAAAGAACAACAGTTAAAACCAAGAAACAAATCAAGAGCAACAACAAAATCACTGGCTAGAACCGGGAGGTGGAGTTATCATCAATTTTCCATGGCAGGAGATTGATGGCTAGTGCTGTGAGTACTTTAGTAAACAAGGATGTCACGTCTTGGGACAAGACCGTCTTGTTTCTCATGGTGTTTAAAATGTTTTAAATGTGTGTGACTGACGCTGCATAAGTTTTGCTGGGGTTTTGCTAGAATCCCTTGATAGCTTGTGTTCCACTGCTATTGTTGCTTGTACAGACAGAGGAAGTTGTTCTACTGTTGTTGCAGGTGCTGATGGTGACTGCTCTACTACTGATGCTATTGATGAGACACTTCTGCTGCTGCTGTTGCTGCTGCCGCTGCTGATGGAGGCTGCACGGCTGTTGTTCTACTGATGTTGATTGTTCTGCCGCTGCTGCTGCTGGTATTGCTAATGATCTGCTGCTGTTGTTGCTGCTGCTTCCAATTGTTCTGCTGTTGTTGTTGGTCATGGTACAACTGTTGTTTTTGCTGCTGCTTCTAATTGGTCTTCTGTTGTTGCTGGTCATGGTACAAATGTTGTTTTTGCTGCTGGTCATTGTGCTGCTGTTGTTGTTGCTGCTGGTCATTGTTCTGCTGCTGTTGTTACTGTTGATCATTGTTCTACTGTTGTTGTTGCTGCTGGTCATTGTTCGCTGTTGTTGTTGCTGCTGGTCATTGTTCTGCTGTTGCTGCTGGTCATTGTTCAGCTGTTGTTG
Organism: Cherax destructor; assembly: GCA_009830355.1. Taxonomy (NCBI): domain Eukaryota; kingdom Metazoa; phylum Arthropoda; class Malacostraca; order Decapoda; family Parastacidae; genus Cherax; species Cherax destructor. Next base: position 385 of record WNWK01035947.1, on the reverse strand, counting down.
TTGGTGCTAGTCATTGTTCTTCTGTTGTTGTTGCTGCTGGTCATTGTTCTGCTGTTATTGTTGCTGCTGGTTATTGTTCTGCTGTTGTTGCTGCTGGCCATCATTCTTCTGTTGTTATTGGTGCTGGTCATTGTTCTCCTGTAGTTGATGCTGCTGGTCATTGTTCTACTGTTGTTGTTGCTGTTGGTTATTGTTCTGCTGTTGTTGTTGCTGCTGGTCATTGTTCTGCTGTTATTGTTGCTGCTGGTCATTGTTCTACTGTTGTTGATGCAAGTCATTGTGCTGCTGCTGTTGTTGCTGCTGGTCATTGTTCGGCTGTTGTTATCGCTGCTGGTCATTGTTCTGCTGTTGTTGTAGCTGCTGGTCATTGATCGCTGTTGTTGTT
>WNWK01035946.1:0-19462 GCA_009830355.1 Cherax destructor | reverse complement strand
TGCAGGATCCTGTTTCACACTTTTTCTGTCTTGAAAATCAGTTTGACTTCCAATTTCTCCTCTTCAAGTACCCTCTATTCTCTGAAAATTTGCTGTCTTAGTCATGTCCTCCTTGCCTATTTCTTTTATGATGTTTTTAATCTGTTTTTTTCTGCCATCTTTCATTGTATTCATGAGTTTAACTTATGATAATATAATAATTAATCTTTATTTCTAAAAGTACATGTACAAGGTATACAGGCCTAGCTGACATCAGTGACATACTTGTGAAAATTACCTGCATGAGGTTTACAGGTATTAACCTGAATGCAAGTAATTTGGGTTAGGTGTAACTAAAAACAATTTCTTACTTACCAAGGATAGTTACACCTCTGAGGTAAGTGGGACTTAATCACAGTAGGTCACAAAATGGCCACTCCTTCGATGTCCACCTCCTTAAAACCACACTCACATCAATTAACAAAACCAGTAATACTGGAACTTAAATTTATGTGGACTGTATATAATTTTAGGACTTGACTGTTAGAAATTGTTAATGGGAATATTTTTACAGAGACTAGGAAAAAATTCTTCCTAACAGTATTACAACAATAAATTTTATACACATTAATTACCATTTATCACAGGAAGACGCTTATTGCTGGTGGCCAGCGAGAAATCTAACTGAATGGGCTAATGGCATACATATTTGGATGAGCGATGGTGTCATTTCATTCATTTGCCAGTCACCACCCTATTATGGTTAGGTTAGGTTAGGTAAGGTTCGTCAGGATACAGGACAAGTGTTTCCTGACGCAGGTCTTAGTCAGATGATGACCTGCCGTTGGAGTTTTTGGTCATCTGACCGAGGCCTTCCGCTGGCTTACCGGTCCACCCCTTTAAAAACTATGGTCAATTATAACCATTTTTCATATCCCTATTATGGTGGTTTCGTAAATTTCCTGTCCCTATTCTTCAGCAGGAGACCGTTCCGCGGTGGCGTTGACCCCTGGAATTCTCTCCAGGTAGACTCCAGGTAATAATGGTTCCCGTTACAAATTCAGGCCAATCCGCTCAGTTATGGCCTCGATGACGCTGGATTAAATTTGATCATTAGCACAAACCAATGTACACAGATTAAGAACTATTTTTAGTCAGCCCAAAATGCCTAGCATGCCCAGGCATGCTAGTGGCCATCTTTATAAAAAAAAATTATTAACACATCGGCCGATTCCCACCAAGGCAGGGTGGCCCAAAAAAGAAAAACTTTCATCATCATTCACTCCATCACTGTCTTGCCAGAGGGGTGCTTTACACTACAGTTATAAAACTGCAACATTAACACCCCTCCTTCAGAGTGCAGACACTGTACTTCCCATCTCCAGGACTCAAGTCCGGCCTGCTGGTTTCCATGAATCCCTTCATAAATGTTACTTTGCTCACACTCCAACAGCACGTCAAGTATTAAAAACATTTGTCTCCATTCACTCCTATCAAATACGCTCACACATGCTTGCTGGAAGTCCAAGCCCCTTGCACACAAAACCTCCTTTACCCCCTCCCTCCAACCTTTCCTAGGCCAACCCCTACCCCGCCTTCCCTCCACTACAGATTTATACTCTCGAAGTCATTATGTCTCGTTCCATTCTCTCAACATGTCCGAACCACCTCAACAACCCCTCCTCAGCTCTCTGGATAATAGTTTTGGTAATCCCGCACCTCCTCCTAATTTCCAAACTCCGAATTCTCTGCATTATATTCACACCACACATTGACCTCATGTAAGCAGCCTATACGTAGTCCCTTTCAAATTACGCGGCACTACGGTGCTGCTATCTATAGTCCTATCAAGGTCAGGCTGGCCTGCTATGTTTCTCACTCTGGCGGCCTACCTCATGGAAGCAGGTTCTACCCTAGCTGGTTTCCGGTCACCTCACACGCTCTGCATCCGTGTACACTTGCCCTATTCGACAATAAATCCAAGCCTAGTCTACGGCCATATCACTTCACCTACGCTACCATTCTACTGCACGACATCCATCGAAATAAGGCAAGATAAATCATAACAGTGGTGGAAGCAGTGGGCCACGGCAGAGTGTGGCGTGCAGAGGACCAGCCGACCAGCCAACCCAGCCAGTCATATTCAGGTCATCTGCTGGATTTTAGCGTCATCCATCATCTCCAGCGTCTATTACGTGCCTGAGACAGATCATCGTCCTTGATTTTTCCACAAAATCGGGCCATCGGCTTCACGGCGTCATCTCCAGCCTGAAGCAGTCACGTGTGTTCAACTTCTACTCTACAGTCCTCCGGCGTTCTCCAGCACCCTTCTCCTGCATCCTCCAGCGTTCCTACGCCATTCCTACAGCTACAAGAGACGTGAGGTGAGGTTGTTTTGGGTTGTTGGTGTTGTGTGCCATGCGTGCCTACCTTCCCCAGGGCGTGGCTGCAGCCTACCCTCACAACACCATTCACCGCCTCTACACCCCTCCTGCTACTACGATTCTACACTCCCTGTATCCAGCTCGCCGTCTGTGTGTTGTTCTCTGTGTTCTTCAAGAAGCCACTCCCGGCTTGACCACGTGGGAACCCAGTTTGCCCCCAAGCCAGACTCCTGTTGTCTCCCGCGCCTCATTGTTCTGCAATCAACATCCGCCTTCCAGCCACAGCAGTGATATAATTTTTTTTTTTTTTCCATTTTAAAGCTCAGTACCTCAAATTTCCCCCAGTGAAACCCGTAAAGTAAATTTTTGTTATACTTGTGGGCAGCCCTTCAGTTTCATAACCTTGCACCCTGCCTAGTTTTGTTTGCTTCATTTCCCCGTGTCCATCTGCGTTTCCCAAAGCCACAGTCAGCAGCGCACTCAGACACCGACCCCAGTGTAAACACAGTGCTCAGCGTGCTGCGCCTCCTAGCATTTTATTGCCACTCTTTACTAAACTTCCCCGTTTTCACAGAGTCCCACGACCTTTTCCCGTTCTTCCCAAGCATTGCACATTGTTTATGTGCCACTGACGACCCCATAGACGTCCGTAAGTGCTCAGTGAGTGTATCGCCTCATTCAGCCACAAGTCCACACCTACAGTTTCAGAATTTGCCTACTTGCGTCTGCTCTCCTTCTACACTCAAAGTTAAGTAAGCAGTGACTGGTCTAGCATTTTCTAAGAATTTGTGACAGTATTTAATTGCCCTGTACCAAGTACAGTCATCACTGAAGCCCATACTTTCAGTGAATTATTCAGTTTCAGTAGCAGTGCACATTTTTGTGTATTTGCCATCTTTCAGCAACATCGTTGCTTTTTGCACACTCATTTTTGCATTTTTAAATCCTAGTGCATCATTCTGCACCTAGCCTCTCAACTAATTATTAATTGTTCCTGCTCAAAGTTGTTCATTGTGCTGCCCATATACTATATATATATATATTTTTTTTTAATTGCAAGTCATACCTGTCTGTTATTATTTTGATTGTTGCACCTGCAAGCTAGCCTGAAGTTGTTGACAACCCTGCACAGTTCTGATGTGTTAGTGTGTTCAAAGTGTAATTTTAAAACTTACCAGTGTCAGTTTTTATTCTGCCTGAATTCAACAAATTGTGACTAGACACCTGCATTTTCTCCAGTTCTCCATTTATTTTTCTCCACATTATTTCTTTGCCATATTTTTGTTTATGCTCATTCACCTGTGTATTGCATTCTGTTATTGTTTATGCCCTGTTTTTGAGTGCATTATCAGTTCCTGCCCTTCAATTTCCAGGAACCTGCTTATTTGCCATTATTGCAATAATTTCCTGTGAAATTCCATACTTTTGAACCAGAATTTGCTTGACAATTTTTTTTCTTGTGTCAGTGTACACTCATTTAACACCTGTAAATTTTTGCCCCTATTATTATTGATTTTTACCATTTTTGCATTTTATTAATTGCCTTTTTGTGTGAAATTTAGCAATTCTTGATACAGTACATTTTTTTGACTGTTTTTAGTACCATTGAATACTGTGTTATTATCAATTGTCTTGTCTCCTTACCTTGCTGCAAGTGAATTCATATTTTTGCCATACCTAATTGCACCTGACAGCACCTGCAACATTTTGCTCTGTGTTGAGCAAGCCTGCACTACAGTACAGTGTGTGTAATACCCAGATTTCATTTTAATTTGTGCAACTTTTGCTAATTTTGATACCTGTTTTCCAGTTCATTCGTTTTCATGCAATTTTCTTGCCAGTTATCTCTGCTTTTGTTCTGTGAACACCCCAGCAATTAATTCACTTGTATCCAAATTTTACTTTGAGTTTCAGTGTACCATTCTTTTTTTTGACGTAATTCACACAATTGTTAACAAATAAGCAGTTTTTCGAGTAACACCGTGTTGTGTCCTCTCTGACTCTGTGTTGAGTTCTAGCCGATTGCATATTAATTCTTGCTTTGATCCCTTTCCCTTTCTCTGTGATTTATTTTATGCTTGTAACTGACGCTATGACTCGGACACGCAGTGGCCGTTATGGTACCCAAGCTTCTGCTGCCACTGGCACTGATGCCTCTACTGTTAGGACCCATCGGGGGGAGGACGAAGCCTTCCCAACGATTGCTCAGGCAGTAGCCCATATCGCAAGCACGAATGGTACTTCATGTCATTCCTGCCCGTCCCTTTTGTTCGACGGTCGCTCCAGTATGTTGGAGACTTGGTTCAAATCAGTCGAGACGACAGTTAAGGGACGAACCAATAACCCCACTGATGCACACTATATAAACACTGCCACGGTGGGGGTGGACAAATCCCTAAGTGTTATCGCTTCCTTCTTAGACTTGGTGGAAGTGCATGATTTGAAGTCATGGCCCAAGCTTAAGGAAGAATTCCGTAATTACTTCCGGCATAGGCATCAGCGCCATTACCTTGACATTATCACTAGCGTCTTGAATGAGTGCCAATCCCCGGATGAAAGCCCCCTTGCTTGTGTCTGTCGTTTCCAGCACGCATCGACAGATTTTGTTGACATTATGCGGGGTACCAAGTGGGTCACTGGTGATGGTAGTATAAAACTTGAAGACATCATCCCCATGCTCACTGCAGGCGTCATGCGGAGAGATGCCCCACCCCATCTCCATGGTATCATCGACGAATTAGGGCTCGGCCCCAAGGACCAAGTCCTGGGCGCCTTTAATGCTATCAATTAAGTTAAACCGCAGGGCGAGAAAGACAAGGCTTGTCGCCCTGCTGGTACTCCCTTGCAAGTCCCTCAATCGTCAACTCTTGTGTCGCCTCCTGTGCAACCCCCTGTCACTTTTGCTGCAGCCGTCCAGCAATCAGCACACAAGGCTAGGACGAACAGCAAACCTCAGACCAAGCCGAGTCAAAATGGCAGGTCAAGTCTTGACAGGTGGGCTAGCAAGACGACTTTGCCAACGTCTCCTCCATCTAAGTCCAAGCGTCACAAGCGCACACCGCCGTCAGCACCACCTGCGAAGCACGTGGTTACCTGTTTTAACTGCTGTAAAAAAGGTCATTACCGTTCTGAGTGTTATAAACCTCAGCCCCCACGCTGTGATAATCACATTGTCCGTTCCAACCTTTTCCGTGACATTGGTCTTCATGCAGCCATGCTGACCGAGCCGTCTGCTATTCAGACATTGCGAGGCGTTTCAGGTAGCCCTCTCACTGTCCGTGTTTGTACAACCTTAGAATTTGCGATCCATGATCACAAGTGGTCAGCAAAGTTCTTAGTCGTTGATGACATCGTCTTCCCAGGTGATTTGCTCATCGGTTTCAAGACCATGGCAGACCTTAAGATCCGTTTAGATCCAGCTAAGTGGAAAGCGGATTTCGACGGAGTGGACGCGCCCTTTGGGGTGTACACTTAGGTTCCACTACCTGCCACTCCGTCTCTGAGTACATCCAGTGCTTGGAATCATTGGAAACCCGTGGTTTATGTCGCACATCCTCCATGAGGTCGGCCTCTTGTCCTGACCAACCTCATAAGAGAGCTCGTATCTCGTCACCTCCTGGCCATCAGCACTCAGTTATCAGTGAAACCCAGTCTGGGGACGCCCATTCTGACCACTCTAACTCTCGTGCTGTTGTAGAGGACGACAGTTGTCAAGCCGCAGTCTTCCTGTCGGCAGGCGACTGTCTGACTCGTGTCATGGCATCAGCGAGCAGAGTTACTGCCTGTACAAAGTATGACATTACTTTGTCGGCTAATTCGCTCACTCCTGTTACAGTGTATGTGACCAGAGCTTTCGAAATAGATCACGTGCTAGTCGACAACGACACGTCCAGAGTCAAGGGCCTCTCCCTTGAGCCGTCCTTGCACACTGTGCGTCGGGGTAAGTTGCAAGTCCTTGTCGGAAACTTGAACAGTCGAGAATTCCCCCTGAGGAAGGATACTTCACTTGTCGACCTCGTCAGATTCCCTCTCCCGGTGAGAGTGGAGGGCAAAATCCCAGCTGACGTTCTTGTAAGTGCAGTCCTCCCAGGTAAGTCTGCTACTAATTCTTCCATCACCTGGCCAGTGCAGGAAGATGATCTAGCTATGACAGACTACCTGGAAGAAGTTCCTCAACTTCTCCAGGTTCTCAATCGCACACGCACTGCCGTCGCGTTAGATGGTGAGTCCATGGGTCTGACCCTGCTTATTTCTCACCATATTCCGCTTGATAAAGGTACTAAACCCATTTACGTGCCTGCTTATCGTTTGCCGCATGCGCAAAGAGTTTTCGCCGATGAACTCATTGCAAAGATGCTCCGCGATGGAGTTATCGAGGAGTCCATTTCCCCGTTTAATGCCCCTCTAATCCTAGTTCCCAAGAAAGATGGAACATGGCGCCCTGTTATCGATTACAGGAAACTGAATGCCTGCACGATCCCAGACCGATTTCTTAAGAATGCCCGCAATGCACAGCATATTAGGGGATTTTGGCATGTACATCTCATTAAGAAATATATCTTGTCTACCATGTATCATTGTACCATGTCACAATAAAGTATTATTATTATTATTATTGCCAGTTCTGAATGACCTGTTACAGAACATTGGCGATAACAAGGTCTTTTCGACTCTTGATCTTCTTCAAAGGTTTTGGCAGATCCCTCTTGATGACCAAAGCAAAGAACTAACCACATTCTCTACGCCTACTGGTCATAATCAGTTCAAGAGGATAGCCTTCGGATTGCGCGGAAGCCCGATCACGTTCAATTGTTTAATGACAATGATTTTCCATACTCTCCTAGGTGGCACACTCATGGTCTACCTAGACGATCTCATTGTGATGTCCCAAGATGTTCCTACTCATCTTGTAAATCTTGAGCGGGTACTGGAAAAACTAGAAAAGGCTAATCTTAAGGTGAAGCTTTCAAAATGCCAGTTCCTTAAGCAGGAAATAAAGTTTCTGGGCCACGTAGTGACTCAGAACGGCATCAAGACAGACGAGTCTAAAATCTCAGCTGTACGGAAGTTCCCTAGACCTACGATGGCGGATGCTGTCCGCTCCTTCGTAGGCCTAGCCGGATTCTACCGCACTTTCATAGCCGGATTCTCCACCATAGCTGCACCCTTGACTCAGCTCCTTAAGAAAGATGTCCCCTTTGAGTGGACGTGTGACCAAGAAAGAGCTTTCCTCACACTTAAAAATAGGTTAACATCAGCCCCAGTCCTTAGATTCCCTGATTTCACCAAAGCGTTCTTGACGACAGATGCCAGCAAAGTTGGCATCGGTGCAGTCTTGTCGCAGGAATCTAATGGTAAGCAACAGCCAAAAGCTTATGCTAGCCATGTTCTTACCAAAGCTGAAGTCAATTACTCTGTGACAGAGCTAGAAGCCTTAGCCATCGTCTGGGCTTTGAACCACTTCAGAGACATTATTTACCAGTATCCTATCAAGATTTACACGGATCATCTGCCATTATTATCCCTTTTTGCAAACAAGAATCTCTCTTGGAAACATGCTCGGTGGTCTCTCACCTTTAACGACTACAATCCCGAAGTCTGCTATGTACCGGGTAAGCAAAATGTCGTGGCTGATGCTTTGTCGAGGCATATAGCCTTTGTCAGTGCAGACAACTCGTTCTCCGTCGAGGACCTAGAGAGAGCCCAACGGCAGCACCCAGTGTGGTCACCAGTCCTTCGATTCCTGACCAAGGAGGACATTGGCCCACGGGTCAAGTTGCCCGTTCCGCTGACAGACTTAGTGGTCAACCAAGGAGTACTGTGTCGTGTAGCTCGACTAGTGGACCCCGGCAGAACCGTACACCAACTGGTGATACCGGAGTCCCTGGTACCCGCAACTCTCAAGTTGATCCACGATGTCCCAGGTGCAGCGCACCCCGGGAAGGACCGCAGCATCAAACAGGCAAGAATGAAATATTTCTGGCCTAAAATGGCAGCGGAAATTGCCAAGTATGTACACCAGTGTGTTGTTTGCTTACAACACAAGGGTACTGTCATGGGTCCCAATCCCATTCTGAAGTATCCCATTACAAAGGAGCCCTGGGAGAGAACTTCTGTCGACCTGTTGACGAACTTCTCGACCTCGGAGAAGGGTAATAAACACCTGCTTGTAATGGTAGATAACTTGACGCGGTACTGTGAGTTAGTACCCATCCCTGACAAAACGACCGAGACAGTCGCAAATGCTTTCCGTGAGCATATCGTTCTCTGTCATACCTGCCCATGTGTTCTCCTGTCAGACAATGGGTCGGAGTTCATAAATGCCACGATGAAGGATCTTTGTTCCAGGTTTGACATTCACCAAGCACCAGTAGCTCCACGTCACCCTGCGAGTAATGGTCTTGCTGAACGTACAAACTGCAAAGTCCTGGAGGTGCTCAGAGTAACCGTTAATCCAAGTTGTACTACATGGGATAAGGCTATTCCAGATGTTCAGTGTACATTGAACTCTTCCCTCAACAGCTCGATTGGCGAGACACCCCATTTTGCCTTGTACGGCTATGATAAGCGTTTACCATACGAAATCCTGTTTGCTCCACCTAGTCCAACTTATGACACCGATAACACTGGTATAGTTAAGATGCGGACCACACAGCTTGTCTTCCAGCGAGTACGTGAGAACCTAATAAAAGCCACAGATAGGTTCACGTCTGATCGCAACGCCCACACTAAGGAAAGTAAGGTGGAACCAGGTTGCAAAGTTATGTTGCTCAACCCGACGCAGACCCCTGGTATGCATAAACTTGTCCCCAAGTTTGTCGGTCCTTACCGTGTCCTACGACAGCTCTGTGGCAATAAGTTCGAGGTGAGGGAGATAGCTACCGGAACTGTCAGAGAAGCTCACCTTAACCATATGAAGTATATTGATCATGTGCAAGCCGAAGCAGAGCTGGAATCGCGCACATTGCAAAGCCACAATCAGACTCAAACTAGTGACAACCTGTCTAGTTCTTCACCCACTACCACTACGACAGATGACAGTCCTGTAAGGCTCCATACTTATGGCCCAGGACAGCAGTACATTTCTGTGACATTGACATACCTACTGACTTGTCCAACTCCTACGCTAGCTACGCTAATTGTTTGCTTGCAGAAATGGGGATTAATGTGCATACATTGTATAGTTAGTAAATAATGGAGTCAGGGTGGACAACACCATGTAAATATGTAAAATTTATTCTAGCAGGGTACCCGTAGTATAATGAATTCCATGGAAATAATGTTGTTGTGAGTATGTGCACCCAGTGTGTCTTGTAAAGCCTGTATAAAGGTAAGGGCAGTATCGCCCTTTTGAGTCAAATGTCACACCTTAGGAAATGCTACTGTCAGTCATTGTTTGCAGATGTGAGGATGGTACAGTGCTCAAGGATGTGCAGTCAAGTTGATGCCTAGCCCTATGGACAACCTGTATATAGAAGACTCTAGTTCCAGTGCCGACATCGCCTTGCTCTGTCCTCCGTCCAGCTGTACGGGCAAGCCGATTTTCTCTTCCCCGACCCTCGAAACGGGAGAGTTTTTGAGGCCCGCACCGGCAATTATCCTATCATATATGTAAATGTCAGGTGACCGGAAGCCAGTTTCCCCTGGGTAACTATTACTTGTTTTACTCGTTTACACCTTCGTGCCCGCCAGTATTGTCGTGTTGAGACGACATGCGGTAGGTGGCCGAGCGGATGTAAGCAGCCTATACATAGTCCCTTTCAAATTACGTAGCACTATGGTGCTGCCATCTATAGGCCTATCAAGGTCAGGCTGGCCTGCAATGTTTACTTCTCACTCTGGCGGCCTACCTCACAGAAGCAGGTTCTACCCTAGCTGGTTTCCGGTCCCCTCACACGCTCTGCATCCGTGTACACTTGCCCAATTTGACAATAAATCCAACCCTAGTCTATGGCCGTATCACTTCACCTACGCTACCATTCTACTGCACGATATCCATCGAAATAAGGCAAGATAAATCATAACACAGACATGACATCTCCACTGCCTCCAGCCTTCTCCTCGTTGCAACATTCATCACCCATGCTTCACACCCATATAAGAGTGTTGGTATAACTATACTCTCATACATTCCCTTCTTTACTTCCATGGACAAAGTTCTTTGTCTCCACAGACTTCAAGTGCTCCACTCACCCTTTTCCCCTCATCAATTCTATGATTCACCTCATCCTTCATAGACCCATCTGCTGACAGCTGACATGTCCACTCCCAAATATCTGAATACATTCACCTCCTTCATACTCTCTCCCTCCAATCTGATATCCAATCTTTCGTCACCTAATCTCTTTGTTATCCTCATCACCTTACTCTTTCCTATATTCACTTTCAATTTTCTTCTTTTACACACCCTACCAAATTCATCCACCAACCTCCACAACTTCTCTTCAGAATCTCCCAAAAGCACAGTGTCATCAGCAAAAAGCAACTTGCCTCATAATATGTAAACCACACATTGTAATCTTTGTAATTATTGCTTTATAATATGTAAACCACACATTGTAATCTTTACAGAGTAATAAAAATATGAATCTGAATCTGAATTATGGCGTCTTTCCTTGTATTACTCCGCGGCCGCTGCACACCCTCCTTCACATAAAATTTCTTGAAGGGTCAAATCAGCGTCACATTCTAATACACAATTATTATACTATTCAAATTTACACATAAATTTAGGACAATTATATAATTTTGCACATTGCGGCTGGCCGCAGGTCATTGCTAGACGACTTAAATTGCTTCTTCCTCTATGAGACGATTTCATTATTACAATTTCTCCCTCTTAAATTCCTTGGTTGACACTATCATCAATATCACTCGTGTCACGTTCCCTTAGATTATCATTTACATTTGGTTGAGCACCATGTAATTCCAAGGGAATTAATTTATTAATGATAAAATTATAATAATGTAGAATTGTTAAGTAATAAATTTAGGATACTAAATAAAGTAATTAATCATTGGTCTAATATGTGGCGCAAATATTATGTTCTTACAACACGTGAACACTTTTATAGTGAGTCAGAGGCTGTAAATCGATTGAACATTCAACCAGGTGAGATTGTATTGTCTATAGATAGATGCAGCTTTCAATTTTCGTTCACATTCTCCTTTAATTCCATCAAATATTGTGCAGCCGCTACAAAATTAGTGGCATTATCTGAAATCATCAATCTTGGACAGGATCTCCCAGCTGCAAATTTCTGAAACAGCTGAATAAACTGTTCTGCAGACGAGTCTTGAGCCACATATAAATGAACTGCGCTAGTAGCAGGGCAAGTAAATTAACATACATACACTTTCAAGGGAACATCATCTGATTTTCGTGTTAAAATAACTGGACCACTATAGTCCACACTTGTTACAACAAATGGTTTTAACAATTGTACATATTCCCTTGGTACTGGTGGAGGACCTGGGTACATATAGGTTCTAGCATCCACACGGCCACATATTACACAAGATTTAATAACCTTTTTTACACTTTGTCGTCCTTGGGGAATCCAGAAAGTTTCCCTAATACAATTTAAGGTATCTTGTACTCCACCATACATTAAATTTTTATGGGCATTTAAAACAATCGAAGTTGTCAGATGATGAGTTTTGGGCAGTAAGATAGGATGTTTAGCAAGTTCACACAATTCAGCATTTTGTAACCTACCTCTGCACCTAATTACATCATCTAAATACAGCCCTAATTTATCTATTATTGAACCTTTTAACAAATTCTCCTTTTAACAACAATTTAATTTCATATCAATAGATTTCTTCTTGCACTTGTGAATCCAGTAATTCAGAGGACGGGGAAAATTATAATAAACATTCATTTTGTTCATAAATTTAAACCAACAATGTTACATTAATTAGCTTGGGTAAGGAAGAATACCTATTAATGTCAATGGCTAATGAGGGACAAATTACTGGTGCGGTCACAGTAATTTCAGGAGGTGCAATATATGCCTTTCGTAAAGGCTAATTAACTTTATATACCAACCAACTCGGATCCTTGAACCATGATACAGTATTCACAAATTTATTATAAGTCAAGACTTATGACAAGAAATCAGCTGGATTCTCCTCACCAGGTACATCATTAAATGTTAATAAATGTTGACCCAAACTCTTATAGTATTTCTCTTGCATTTGACTAATTTCAGTGAGTCTGTTTTGTACATACACAATCTTACTGTTACGGTGACGGTGAGTGTTACCATTACGAATCCATTGTAAGGACACATCATTATCAGACCAAATCACAGTGTTGCTAATATTTATCTCCTACAATGTATCTCTTACATAATTAGCTAATTTGACACCAATGTAAATGGCTGTTAATTTCAACTGAGGTAATGTACGTGGTTTAATTAATGGGAGCCACTTTTGCCTTAGACATCACAAGACAAATATAATTATTACATTGAATATAAGCAACTGCTCCATACTCCAATTTTGAAGCATCGCAAAATTTGTGTAATACATTATGACCATCTTGACTTGCTACATTACGTGGGAATTCCACCATTGATATTTTTACATAATCTCCTATTAATTCTTCCCACTTTTTAATAAATTCTTTAGGTAGGGCTTCATCCCATGCTTCTTGTATTAACAATTTCAATCTGATTGTAAGTGTTGACACTAAGGCTAGTTTATCGAAGCATTTGGAAACTTCGGCCAACAGGACTCTCTTTGTTATTTTAATGGGCATACTATAATTACTAGGTTTTAACAATAACAAATCTCTCTCAGTATCCCAAGTTAATCCCAATATATTACTACATTTAGGTACTTCAACTCCAGGCTAATCTTCATTTATTTTGTCCTTTAATTTGGACGAATTGCTATTCCATTCCCTCAGAGGCATATTTGCACTTTGCATTATTTTATTAGCCTCTTCATATGTCCTCTTCAGTTGACGTCACACTCAGGAAATTGTCCACATAAAATTGTTTGTTCATACTTCACTTAATGGACTACCTGTACTCTTAAGGTGTGCTTTTATCGTCACTTGAAGCAGCAACGGACTGGATGTAGAGCCAAATAATACACTCCTAAAGTGTAAAGTTTTCAGAGGGCTAAGTGGGTCACTAGGATTCTCAGGCCACAAGAATCCCGGTCTGCCTCCTGCAAACCCACTCGTAGGAAAGCTTTACTTAGGTCAGCGATAAAGGCATAATTCAAATTTAATAAAATATCTCCTATTTTTTCCGTCATTGACGCACCTGTCATTAAACAATCATTTAAACTTGGGACTTCCTTACTACTCCTTGCACTTCATAGTGTGGTAAGTAATGACCATAAATTTTTGCCTGCTTAGGAGGGACTCCTCTATGAATTTATTGTTTAGCTGTTCATTAATTATATCATTATAAACAGTCAATAATTCTGGTGTCTTAATTCGTGGAGCCGAGCCTTTAATTGCTCACAGGCCATTCTATAATTTGTAGGTAATTCAGGATGATTCAGCTTCGACGGGAGACGCACCCAGTTTTGTCCAGATTCATATTTAACATTCTTCAGGTATTGTTCCTGAGTAAAGCAATCATCTGGACTTTCTCCATTTACATTGATTTTGATGCTGTCCAGTTCCCACAATTAAAACACTGGCTCAACTTCTTCCTCTATGGAAGAATATTAATACTGGGGCGCTATTTCATGAGTAAGACACAGTGACTGTATTTATTGTTTCTTCTAGTCAATCATTATTAGTACAAGGAAGCCTACCATACATTACATGACCTCCTGCTGTTTTTAGAAGTGACGATTGGGGTAACTAGTGACATGGTCCTCAGACAAATGGAGAAATTAAAACCTAACAAATCCCCAGGCCCTGATGAACTGTTTGCAAGAGTTTTAAAGGAATGTAAAGAGGAACTTAGCAAACCTTTGGCAAATCTTTTCAATATATCACTACAAACTGGCATAGTGCCAGACAAGTGGAAAAGGGCAAATGTAATACCTATTTACAAGGCAGGTGACAGGTCCTTAGCTTCGAACTATAGACCAATAAGCCTTACCTCCATAGTTGGTAAATTTATGGAATCAATAATTGCCGAGGCAATTCGTAGCCATCTTGAAAAGCATAAATTGATTAATGAATCTCAACACGGTTTTACTAAGGGGCGTTCCTGTCTTACGAATTTACTAACTTTTTTCACTAAGGTGTTTGTGGAGGTAGATCATGGTAATGAATATGATATTGTGTATATGGACTTCAGTAAGGCTTTCGATAAAGTTCCACATCAGAATAGGAGGAGAAATTTTTTCCTGGGTAGAGGCATGGTTGACAAATAGGCGGCAGAGAGTTTGCATAAATGGAGAGAAATCAAAATGGGGGCACGTCTCCAGCGGTGTTCCACAGGGGTTAGTTTTGGGCCCCTTGTTGTTTACAATTTACATAAACGACATAGATGAGGGAATAAATAGCAACAGAAGCAAATTTGCTGATGACACCAAAATAGGCCGTCCAATTCATTCTAATGAGGACATTAGAGCACTCCAGGATGATTTGAATAGACTGATGCAGTGGTCGGAGAAGTGGCAGATGCATTTTAATGTAGACAAATGCAAAGTTCTAAATGTTGGGCAGGACAATAACCATGCCACATATAAACTGAATAATGTGATTGGAGAAGGATTTAGGAGTTCTGGTTAGTAGTAATCTTAAACCAAGACAACAGTGCATAAGTGTTCGCAATAAAGCTAACAGAATCCTTGGCTTCATATCAAGAAGTATAAATAATAGAAGTCCTCAGGTTATTCTTCAACTCTATATATCTTTGGTTAGGCCTCATTTAGCTTATGCTGCACATTCTTGTCACCGTATTAAAGAATGGATATAAATGCATTGGAAAACGTACAGAGGAGGATGACAAAGTTGATCCCATGTATCAGAAATCTTCCCTATGAGGATAGACTGAGGCTCTGAATCTGCACTCTCTAGAAAGGCGTAGAATTAGGGGGGATATGATTGAGGTGTATAAATGGAAAACAGGAATAAATAAAGGTGATGTAAATAGCGTGCTGAAAATATCCAGCCAAGACAGGACTCGCAGCAATGGTTTCAAGTTGGAAAAGTTCAGATTCAGGAAGGATATAGGAAAGCACTGGTTTGGTAATAGAGTTGTGGATGAGTGGAACAAACTCTAGTACCGTCATAGAAGCTAAGACGTTGTGTAGTTTTAAAAATAGATTAAATAAATACATGAGTGGGTGTGGGTGGGTGTGAGTTGGACCTGACTAGCTTGTGCTACTAGGTCAGATGCCGTGCTCCTTCCTTAAGTGAATGTAACCTGACCTGGCTGGGTCGGGTCATTGGCTTGCCGGTTGGAGACTTGGACTTGCCTCGCATTGGCCAGTAGGCCTGCTGCAGTGTTCCCCTTCTTATGTTCTTATTTCCTTACCATACTCTTTTCAAAAAGAAGCATAATAATCACTCCTTATTAAAAGATTTATTGGTCCCACTGAGTCATTATCTACACCGGAGGAAGCCATTTCTACACCATTTTGTGAAAGCCTTTCAGTAGCTTTACTAAGCCCTATTGCAGAGATGTGTGGTAACCTATCTACTCTAACAGCATTATAATAATAATAATAATAATAATAATAATAATAATAATAATAATAATAATAATACCTTTATTTTCTACAAGTACATGTACAAGGTATACAGACCATAGCTGACATCAATGACATACTACTATATAGAAAGCCCCTTGTTATGCTGAGCATTTCAGGGGAATTAGGTCAGTTTTGTCCCAGGATGCGACCCACACCAGTCGACTAACACCCAGGTACCTATTTTAAACTGATGGGTGAACAGGGACAGCTGGTGTCTTATGGAAACACGTCCCTAATGTTTTCCAGCCGTATCGGAGGAGATTCGAACCCGGACCTCAGTGTGTGAGCTGAGTGCGCTAGCGTCGAACTAGCGCAGGCCGACATTTACATAAAAGTGTCGTATAACTGGGCTCTTTTGTTTGACAGAAAACCAGATCATTTTAAATTTGAAGGATCCCCTCTTGTGCGTTGTGCTGCTTGGTCCTACAATGTAATTACAATTTCACATTCACTACGGGTAAGCTACTTCAGCTATGTCATCATCATTAACATTAGATGTTATTTTGACATTAGTAACAGCTGTGCCAGGGTTAACATCATTATTATCATTATACAAACTCTTACACATCACTATGTATAAGTCTTTTCATTATGACTGCCTAAACATCTGATTCATCTGCCAAGGTCCTATAATCCTTCCACCTTAACATTCCATGAATCATAAACATTACAATTCTTGGAGAAATGAGACAATCACAATTACACTTACATTACTATTCTTGCAAAAGAGACAATGTCTCTTTTCCTTGACTTGCCCATTATTAGCCAGGCCACTCTTATTAAGGTACTGATTCCTCTTAACTTGGTGTGGAGAACCATTATTTGTGGTTCCTGCCACATGATATGTGCCTATGCAACCCTGGAGTTTACCTGGAGAGGGTTTCGGGGGTCAACGCCCCCGCGGCTCGGTCTGAGACCAGGCCTCGTGGTGGAACAGGGTCTGATCAACCAGGTTGTTACTGCTGGCCGCACGCAAACTGACGTACGAACCACAGCCCGGCTGGTCAGGTACTGAGTTTGGTGCCTGTCCAGTGCCTTCTTGAAGACAGCCAGTGGTCTATTAGTAATCCCCCTTATGTATGCTGGGAGGAAGTTGAGCAGTCTTTGGCCCCGGACACTTATTGTGTTGTCTCTCAGTGTACTCGTGGCGCCCCTGCTTTTATTAGGGTAATGTTGCATCTCCTACCGAGTCTTTTGCTTTCATAGGGAGTGATTTTCATGTGCAAGTTTGGTACTAATCCCTCTAGGATTTTCCAAGTGTATATTATCATGTATCTCTCTCGCCTGCGTTCCAGGGAATACAAATCAAAGGCCTTCAAGCGTTCCCAGTAATTTAGGTGCCTTATGTGAGTGTGCGCGTGTGTTTGCTTCCCCTAGTTCCGTGTCTCCAGAAGTCCATCTGCGGGCCCTCAGATGAACTCCCTTCCTCACTTCCCCAGGTTCAGCGGTTGTGGCCCTCCCCAGTGTCCTGGCTGGATGAAAAGTTCTTTGTACACTCTCCAGGTCAGCAATGTCGCCTGCCTTGAAGGTGGCCGTTAGTGTACAGCAGCATTCCAGTCTATAGAGAACAAGCGCTTGGCGTCCCTGGTTTTGAAGGTTCTCATTATCCATCCTATCATTTTTCTAGCAGATGCTGTAGATACATTGTTGCAGTCTTTGAAGGTGAGATCATCTGACATTATCACTCCCAGCTTCTTCACATTACTTTTTCGCTCTATTTTATGGTTAGAATTTTTTGTATACACTGATACACTTTTAATTTTCTCAAGTTTTCCATATCTGAGTAGTTGAAATTTCTCTTCATTGAACTTCATATTGTTTTGAGTGGCCCATTTGAAGATTTGGTTGATGTCCGCTTGGAGTCTTGCGGTGTCTTCGATGGAGGACACTGTCATGGCAATTCGGGTGCCATCTGCAAAGGAAGATACTGAGCTATGGCTTACATCCCTGTCTATGTCAGATATGAGGATGAATAATAGGATGGGAGTGAGTACTGTGCCATGAGGAACAAAGCTTTTCACCGTAGCTGCCTCAGACTTTACTCTCTTTACTATTACTCTTTGTGTTCTATTTGTCAGGAAGTTACAGATCCATCTACCAACTTTTCCTGTTATTCCTTTATCACGCATTTTGGTCACACTTGTCGAAGGCTTTTGCAAAGTCTGTGTATACTACATCTGCATTATGTTTATGCTCTATAGCATCCAGAACCTTGTCATAGTGGTCCAGTAGGTGGGACAGGCAGGAGGGACCTGCCTAAACCCGTGTTGCCCGGGCTTGAGTAACTGATGGGTATCTAGGTGGTTGACGATCTTGCTTCTTAGAACCCTCTCAAAGATTTTTATGATATGGGATGTTAGTGCTATCGGTCTGTAGTTCTTTGCAATTGCTTTACTGCCACCCTTGTGGAGTGGGGCTGTGTCTGTTGTTTTCAGTGAGTGTGGAATGACCCCTCTGTAAATGCTCCCTCTCCATATAATAATAATAATAATAATAATAATAATAATAATAATATCTATATTTACTACAAGTACATGTACAAGGTATACAGACCATAGCTGACATCAGTGACATACTACTATATAGAAAGCCCCTTGTTATGCAGAGCATTTCCCGCAAATTAGGTCTTTGTCCCAGGATGCGACTCACACTAGTCGACTAACACCCAGGTACCCATTTTACTGATGGGTGAACATAGACAACCGCAGATCAGCCGGGCTGTGGTTCGTACGTTGGACTGCGTGCGGCCAGCAGTAACAGCCTGGTTGATCAGGCTCTGGTCCAACAGGAGGCCTGGTCACAGACCGGGCCGCGGGGCGTTGACCCCTGGGAAATTTTCTCCCGGTAGACTCCAGGTGGAAGGAAGCACGCCCAATGTTTCAACCCTTGCTGGGAATCGAACCCGGGAAGCGAGACCTGTACTCCCTAGAACGCAGGCGGGGAGATACATTGTTATATACGTGGAAAATTCTCGAGGGATTAGTACCAAACTTGCACACGAGAGTCACTCCCCACGAAAGCAAAAGACTCGGCAGGCGATGTAACATCCCCCCCAAAGAAGAGCAGGGGTGCCACTAGCACGTTGAGGGTCAACACAATAAGTGTCAGGGGCCCAAGATTTTTCAACTGCCTCCCAGCATACATAAGGGGGATTACCAACAAACCCCTGGCTGTCTTCAAACAGGCACTGGACAGGCACCTAAAGTCGGTACCTGACCAGCCAGGTTGTGGTTCGTACGTTGGACTGCGTGCGGCCAGCAAAAACAGCCTGGTTGATCAGGCTCTGGTCCAACATGAGGCCTGGTCACAGACCGGGCCGCAGGGGCGTTGACCCCTGGAATTCTCTCCAGGTAAACTCCAGGTAAACTCGAGGCCACGGGCCACCCTGCGTCATTATGTACTGGAATGCGATCAAATTAATG
>WNWK01035945.1:0-19462 GCA_009830355.1 Cherax destructor | reverse complement strand
GGAAGATGCCCCTTATGATGCCCAGAAATTGGGGGAATCCACTTGGCCAACAGTGGAAAAGGGGCGTATTCTACAGTTCTCTGTAGATATTGTCAATATATCACCAGGTCTTAAATGACTTCATGGCGATGGACTGAGAATTCTACACAGACTTTAGTCGATTTTAGGCCTAATTTTAAGAAACATTCGCCACCCGGCTCTTGCGGCGTACGGGTGTGCTGCGCCAGCTCTGACCCCTGGTGGAGACTTTGTTCAACTTTGTTTTCTCCAACATGGCGGCAGCAAGCAGACGCCAGACCAATACTGTGTGTGTTGATATGGTGGTTGGAGCCTTGCAACCGGCGACAGTGGCTACTGTTTTACCCATGATACTACAGGACATCTATGACATAGATACTGCTGATCTCTATGGTGTGGCATTAAACAGTGTGAACAGGGTCTTTGTAAAACTCCTCATGGCAACAGCGTACGAACGATTGATCGATAAACACCAGGACAAGATTTACACTGTCAGCTCTTCGCTGCAAGTCCGACTTAAGGATGTGTCGAGAACTTACACCTGGGTCAAGGTACGGAATGTCCCTTTTGAGGCGGACCACGTCGACATCAGCAAAGTCTTAAGTGCTTATGGGGCTGTACATATGGTCACGGCAGGGAGGTGGTCCGAGAGGCCCCTGGAAGGCCTTCCAGAGGGCTCTTTTCCCTGAGATGACGTTCCGCAATCCCATACCGTCATACGTTGTATTGCCTGAGTTTCGTACACAGGTGTATGTCATGTACATGGGGCAGAGGCATACGTGTCGTATATGTGGTGCATACGAGCACGTAGGGCAGATTGCATGAGAGAGGAGGGCAAAAAACAGCTATGGGATGGGTTGCAGCAAGTGTACGGGATGTTGGTGGTGAGCAGGGGAAGGACCGACCTGTTCAACCAGAAGAGCGATCTAGAAACGGTTGGAGTGACATAGTGGAGGGCTTTGATGAGCCCTGTGTCACATTGCCACAGGAGTCCCAGGTTGCGCAGCCTGAGATGGTGACAAGAGGAAGCGGCTTTGGGAGACGGCATGGAGGTGCCTTTGAGTGAAACGTTGGCGGAGCCAAGTGAAGGTGATGGAGTTATTTTAGGGGTGGAGACAGGAGAGGTGAGCGCCCAGAATGTGGTGGGTCGGGTTTCCCGACCCATGATTCATCAGTGTGAAAGTAGTGAGAGTATGGATATGGTAAGTGGTTCCCGTAGAGAGCGGGCACTGTTTCTGAGTGAGGACACCTTGACACCTGCACAATGAACGTGTAAGAAACCTTTAGTGGAAGTGGCGCAGCCGGAGCGGTTTCGTCAAGGGAAAAGATGGGAGCTAGTGAAAGTTAAAGGGGTGAAACTGTAGCAAAGGGGTTTAAGGGGGTCTGCGATGCTCGCTTCCACAGAGGTCAAGGAAACCAGTGCATTTATTTTCCAGTGTATAACATTAATGTCAATGGATTACGGGCAGTTTCCACCTACCCACCTTCAATAACCTAGACTTTGCCGTGATTCTCATGCATCGTAGCTCGTACAAAACCTCTAATGATGTCTGCTTCCTGCGGCCTCCCTTTACTAAAAGACAGTGGTGCATCCAGTACCCTATGACACAGGTCAGCCCCTCTCTTCACTCTCTACCTCCTCAATCAGCCTATAAAGGGGTCCTGCATAGGGCAGAGGATCTGGGACAGGGGACAACCCTGTCTCAGGCCTCTCGCCATACACACCTAAATCTCCCGTTAACTGTACCCTAACCACCGCCCCTTATACAAAGACTCCCATAACACTCCTCCTGGAAATCCCTGCCACCATCGATCTCATAAAACAGTTCTCTTCACACTGTCATATGCCCCTGCCAATCAGTGCTAGTACCCCTTCCACAGTCTCCTTATTTTATCCTTTATTAGTTCATGCCCTCTATCATGCTTCTCCTGGTATACCACTGTCCCTGCAATCACCTACTGCAGCTTATGATTCTTCCAATACCTTTGCAAAAATCTTATAACTGCATTCATCAACATATTGGTCTGTAATTACTCATACCCTCGTCCCTTTCCTTTGTTAACCAGTACCACTACCTAGATGCCCCGATCCCTGAGACCCTTTCTTCACAGCAATTCATCAGTTACCAAGCAATCTCTACAACGTCCCAGTATTCTATAAAAATCATTTACAAGGGTATCCAAACAGGCGTTTCCTTGTAGCCATTCACGCTCTACACCTCACCCTCAGTAATGGTCAGAGTGCCTGTCTTGTCCCAAACCCCACTATCCCTCCCCCTATGGAGCTTAGAAACCCTGGGCACCTTGGTAACTACACATATGTCTCTTGAACCATTTATCTGCATACACTATCGCTTACTGTAGACAAGCCTCGGACTGCATAGCTAAGGGCTCTTCCACTTCACACAATCCACCGTCATGGCATCCTTCTAAACCTACATTTACCAAAACATTCTTCGACGGCCTGTCTTCCCACAGGACATCTTCAAGCCGCTGTCAACGTAAAGCTTAAACGTTTCATTCTGAGATCCCTTAACCTAGTTTTCGAGATTGGAAATCTCCATGCCTCTTTCCTTCCTTTCATAACAAATTTAGATAATCCTCTAGATAATTTTGCATCCATACTTCAGACGCTCTCCTTCCTCCAACCTCACAAAGTAATTCGTATACCCACCTTGGCACTCTTCCTCACCACTGCACTAAGTCCACCACTCCTCACACCTCCCAAAGATCCGCCCACCACCAAAGAAATTCTGCCTTCCTATCTTCATCACTAATAAATCCCGATTCAATTTTCAATACCCTACGTACCTTTAACACCTCCATTGTACATCTGCAATAACTGCCCTGTGATATGAGAACCCCAGATCCACTGTCTGTACTCGTCCTCCCCAAACCTGCCACATATAACCTATCCAACAGAGCCTCATATTCATTCACTCACATAGGTATATTGCACAAATCATCCACCTGTATGTTAAGTGTGATTGCAGTGGTATACCAGGGAATCATGAAGAGGCATAACTAAAAGGAATATATAAAGGAGACTGTGGAAGGGGTACTACACTGGATTGGGAGGGGCATATGACAGTGTGAGAGAGAGCTTGTATGAGTTCTGAGGTGCAGGGGTTTGGTGAGGAGGTGGTTAATTGGGTGGACTTATAAGGGGCGGTGGTTATGGTACAGGTTAACGGGAGATTAGGTAGGGTGGTGGGATGGCGAGAGGCCTGAGACAGGGTTGTCCCCTGTCCCAGATCCTCTTGCCTGTATCAGGACCCCTTTTATAGGCTGATTGAGGAGGGTAGGACAATGCTGAGAGGGGTGAAGGACCATGTTCGTAGGGTATGTGATGACACCACTGTGTTTGTTAGTACAAGGGAATTTTCGCAGGAAGCAGACATCATTAAGAGGTTTTGTACGGCTACGGGCATGAGAATCACCCGGGGCAAAGTCTAGGTTATTGAAGGTGGGTAGGTGAAAGCCCGTAATCCATTGACATTAATTGTTATACACTGGAAAATAAATGCACTGGTTTCCCTTTGGACCTCTGTGGAAGCGACATCGCAGACCCCCTTAACCCCTTTGCTACAGTGTTCACCCCTTTTAACTTTCACTAGCTCCCATCTTTCCCTTTGACGAAACCGTCTCCGGCTGCGCCACTTCCACTAAAGGTTTCTTACACGTTCATTGTGCAGGTGTCAGGTGTCCTCACTCTCAGAAACAGTGCCCGCTCTCTTACGGGAACCACTTACCATATCCATACTCTCACTACTTTCACACTGATGAACTTCAATGTGGTGGGTCGGGAAACCCGACCCACCACATTCTGGGGCGCTCACCTCTCCTGTCTCCACCCCTAAAATAACTCCATAACCTTCACTTGGCTCCGCCAACGTTTCACTCAAAGGCACCTCCATGCCGTCTCCCAAAGCCGCTTCCTCTTGTCACCATCTCAGGCTGCGCAACCTGGGACTCCTGTGGCAATGTGACACAGGGCTCATCAAAGCCCTCCACTATGTCACTACAACCGTTTCGTAGATCGCTCTTCTGGTTGAACAGGTCGGTCCTTCCCCTGCTCACCACCAACATCCCGTACACTTGCTGCAACCCATCCCATAGCTGTTTTTTGCCCTCCTCTTCTCATGCAATCTGCCGCTACGTGCTCGTATGCACCACATATACGACACGTACGCCTCTGCCCCATGTACATGACATACACCTGTGTACGAAACTCAGGCAATACAACGTATGACGGTATGGGATTGCGGAACGTCATCTTCAGGGAAAAAGAGCCCTCTGGAAGGCCTTCCAGGGGCCTCTCGACCACCTCCTCCGTGACCATATGTACAGCCCCATAAGCACTTAAGACTTTGCTGATGTCGACGTGGTCCGCCTCAAAAGGGACATTCCGTACCTTGACCCAGGTGTAAGTTCTCGACACATCCTTAAGTCGGACTTGCAGCGAAGAGTTGACAGTGTAAATCTTGTCCTGGTGTTTATCGATCAATCGTTCGTACGCTGTTGCCATGAGGAGTTTTACAAAGACCCTGTTCACACTGTTTAATGCCACACCATAGAGATCAGCAGTATCTATGTCATAGATGTCCTGTAGTATCATGGGTAAAACAGTAGCCACTGTCGCCGGTTGCAAGGCTCCAACCACCATATCAACACACACAGTATTGGTCTGGCGTCTGCTTGCTACCGCCATGTTGGAGAAAACAAAGTTGAACAAAGTCTCCACCAGGGGTCAGAGCTGAGCGCAGCACACCCGTACGCCGCAAGAGCCGGGTGGCGAATGTTTCTTAAAATTAGGCCTAAAATCGACTAAAGTCTTGTGTAGAATTCTCAGTCCATCGCCATGAAGTCATTTAAGACCTGGTGATATATTGACAATATCTACAGAGAACTGTAGAATACGCCCCTTTTACCACTGTTGGCCAAGTGGATTCCCACCTAATTTCTGGGCATCATAAGGGTCATCTTCCTTAAATGAGAAGGGAATAAAAGACACGTTCCTAGCTTCCTGAAAACAGTGTGTCACATATTTAAATTTGATTTATGAGTTATGTCACCCTGAAACCATGACATAACTCATAAATCATGGCTACAAGTCTTCCCTCGACTAGGAGCAGCTATATCTTCAGCTTAAGGAAGAGTTAATGGAAGCAAGAAAAGAGACTAAACGACTGAAAGGCATGTGTACTGATTATCTTGGAACAAAATCGTCGAGAACAGTCGTATCAATGATCGTACCAACGACTGGACGCTGGTTGGAACAGAAGGAATGATGCAAAAGCTAAGGGCCAGGAGTTTCATGTAGTGACCAGAAATACCTTCTCAGCATTGGCAGACGAGTCTGAGTTAACGACCTTAGATACCCCAGCGAAGATCATCCCTAGGAAGACCAACCCAATGGAGGTAATCTAGAACGTTAAGACAAAGTCCGCCAGTGAAGGTAAGAACATTGTTTTAGTTGGGGACAGTCATGTTAAGTTTATGAACTTGGCCTTTTGTTTAAAAGACAGTGCAGGAGGCAATAATGCTGGCAGACATAGGAGTGAGGACCTGATTAGCAGGTATAGGTCAGCAATAGACATAATTGGGAAGGGAGCCCTGTGATGTGGCATTTTGCCGAGGAGAGGAGTTGGAAATGAATGGTTGTCCAGAAAAATTGGTGTCAATTGCTGGCTGGACAAATACTAAGGAAGATGCAGTAACATTCATAGACAACTGGGACCTCTTCTATATCAGAAATGACATGTATGCTTGGGATGGGGTTCACTTATCTAGGTTTGGGGTGGAGGCACTGGCCAATGCAGTGGATGAAGCTGTTAAGGCTTTAATCTAGAAACAGTTAGTGGTATAGGTTTTTGTGGGAAGGCAATGAAGTCTCAGTATAGTGTGGTGAATATTGGAAAGCCAGTGGTACTAGTTGACAAGGACAGTAATATAGTGGAAGAACAGAAATGAGTAGGAAGGGAAAAAATAAGGGAGGGTTTTTAAATTTATATTACACAAATAGCCGTAGTGTTAGAAATAAGATGGACGAGTTGAGATTAGTTGCAAGTGCTGGTAACATTAACGTATTTGCCATAAATGAGACTTGGTTTAATATGAAAAAAAAAATCGGAACATGCCTGTTGAATGTCCCATTAAAGATTTTAAATTGTTATACATACATAGAAGCATCGGAAATTGGGGTGGGGTGGCACTGTATGTTCGAAATCACAAACTGCTGCATAAAAACTGGTATAAAGTCTGAAGTAACACAGTGTTCGGGTAAACTTTTCAGAGGATCATGAAAAATTATTTTTAGGCGTGATATACCGTCCCCCAAACTTGGACAGGGACCAAGGAAGACTTTAGGAGAAAATTGTTAAGGGCACAAGACACGATAATATAATTCCATGGGACTTTTAACCATAGTCAGAATGATTGAAATTCATTGACTAGAAAATTAGAGTAACGACTTCTTAGGAGTTCAGAATTGTTTTATAAAATAATTTATTACAGAAGCTACAAGGGGAAATAAGCTGCTTGTCTTTGTTCCACGTATCACTGAAGCAATGAATCTCAAGAGAGAACTCCGTGGTGGAGGTGGTAGTAGTGTTGTTTTGTTGCCTCTAGTTTTACCACAAATTCAACAGTCTTCCAAACTGTTAAAATGTCACAAATGATGTCAGGGACTCAGTTGAAAGTTGTCTTAGTGACGTCCAGTTGCCTGATGTTTCTTAAGTGTGTACCACAGGTGAAGTGCAGAAATAGTGGTGTAACTCAGTTTCTCAATTGTTGAGTACACCGCCCCCACTCAGCCTTGAATCCGATGATCCGAGCGGACACAGAGGACTGTGAAGGAAACCACAATAATTACTCACCACTCTAGCATTAATTTACATAGTAGGCATAAGGCCTTTAAAAGAAATGGCGAACTGTAATAATTTACTCTACCAACCCAAGGCAGGACATAGCAGAAATGAAAGTTTTTAAACATGAGTGAAGCCCCAAAAAATAATTAGAGTGAAGCTCTTACACACATAATGAAGATACGAGCAGCCGTGAAGTACTTACAGTGGGATCGAGCGTCGTCAGTCAAGTGATTTCAACCGGCATCCGAAGCCTAGCATTACACCTCTCACCGGGTGAAAAAGGGGGGGTATAGCAGCAGCGACACACTCACCCCACCTTAACCAGCAAACTATCACTCAACCATCACTCTACATACCTTCACACTTTCATCACTCCTATCTATGGACTTTTCCCCCACAGGAAGACACAGTGGGAGGACGAAAGGAGAGGTCGATTTTTCTATGGGCTCCAGGAAGTCGAAGGGGATACTCATGATAGAAGAAAACAGGAGGAGAAAAACGATTGAAGGTATCATGAAAGCAATAGGTGAAGGCGACATGACCCAGGTGACAAATTTTCGGAGAATTGGGTGGTTTACAAGGAGAAGGGTAAGAGAACGGCCTCTCAAAGTAATTTTCAAGGCAGAATCAGCTCGATCCATGATCCTGCAGGAGAACGCACGACTGAGAGAATCTGGAGTACCAGAGAGTGTACCTCGATCGAGACAGAACACAAGAGGAAAGGATGTTATTGAAAGAGAGGATACAGAGACGAAAGGAGGAATGAGAGGAAATGACAAAGAAGAGCGGAAGAACCCAGACCCAAATGGAAGGGCAAACACACCCTCCAGAAACACCCACAGAAAGGGCTCCAACCACTACAACCCCAAGGCAACTGAACAATTTAAACCGACACCAACACACTGTTCCTTCTGTCCCCACCCACATCACAAACCACACCCTACAGCAACCCCCTATGCACACTCTGCCCCCAATCCCATCAAAACCCTACCCCCACTGCAACCCCCATAGGCCCCCGCCAGGCTCCCTCCTCAACCCGAATATTCCCCAGGACCACAGTTTTAGAAACGAAGTTGAAGGTTTGGCACACGAACACGGATGGTATAACGAATAAATATGAGGAGTGGAATGAAAGAATCAATGAAAAGCCCCCAGACATCATAGCAGTCACAGAAGGAAACTCACTGAGGCAATAACAGACGCAATCTTCCCACTGGGAAATCAAATTCTGAGGAAAGATAGAAAGGAGTTAGAGGGGATGAGGGTTGCACTGTTCGTAAGAAACAGATGGAGATTTGAGGAAATGGAAGGCATAGACGTGATAAGTGAAAGGGACTAAATAATAGGTACAATTCAGTCTTGGGAACATAAGGTAGTCATTGCAGTGATGTACAACCCACCACAGAACTGCAGGAGGCCAAGAGAGGAATATGGAGAGAGCAACAGAGCAATGGTGGACACACGGGCTTAGGTGGCAAGAAAAGCTCCCCCGAGCAGAGAAAAATTACTGGTTATGGGTGATTTCAACCACAGGGGGTCGTTTGGGAAAAAATCTGAAACAATGGATGTGGTACGGGAATACCTCATGCCCAACATGTCAGGGACACTACCAAGAGAGGAGAGGACAACCAGAAAGACTGGACCTCTTTTCACCAAACAGCTCAGCATTAAAAAATAAATTGAACCCCCTGGGGCCAGTGGCCACATAGTTTTTGCTTTGAGTACATAGTGGTTACAAGGGGGGAGAGGGCAACGGGGTAAAAAGGGGGAAAAGCCAAACTATAAAAGGGGACTACACAGGTATGAAACCTTATAAGGTTCAGTGGACAAGCATCAAGGAAAGTCAAAAAAGAAATGATGGAATTCTAACAACAAAATGCAAAAAGGGGAAAGGTTTTTTCCCCAAGGGGCCCGAAATAATGGGAAGCCCAGAACGACCCTTTTTTTTATAAAAAGGTGCAGGAACGGGCTAAGTGCACTGGAGAATGTAAAAAAAAGGGCAAAGGACGGGAAAATAAGGAGATTAGTCATAAAGCCGGGAAACGAGCAAGCACAGATGGGGAGGTTCATGGAAGCAAATCCTGTGTAAAAAAACCTTCTGAGTTCAAAAAGAAATTAGAAAGGGCACGAGGAGGATGGGTTGATTCATTTTCTTGGACTGAAAGAGGCCTTCGACACAGTTCCCCCAAGAGATTAGTGCAAAGCTGGGGGATGGGAGCGTGTTTCGGAAGGGCCTACAATGGATGAAAATACCGACGGGGGAGGCAACAACAGTCATGGTACGTGACGGGGTATCACAGTGGGCACCTGTGACGGCGGGGGGGTCAGTCAGGAAACTATTCTTGATATATGTGAATGAATGCCCCAAGGATAGCTCAAAGTGTCTGTTCGCAGATGATGTGAAGTTAATGAGAGGTTAAATCAGATGAGGATCAGGGAGGACTTCAAAAAACCTGGACATGCTGGACAACTGCTAAATCTTTCGGTTTAAACCCCCGAAAGGTCATGAAGAGGGGGGAAAGGGGAAACCGCAGACAGAGGGGAAACCCCACGTCTCCAGCCTATCAAAAAAACTTGGTGGGGACTGGCAAACCTAAATCCGTTCCGATACCCCAAAAAAAACGTTCAAACCCCGGGTCGGGCCCCCTCTAAAATATGCAGCCCAGGGCCCCCACCTGGTCAAGCACGAAGGGGGGGGAAAAAAGGAAAGGTTTGCGACAAAGTTCTTCAGAGCGGGGGAAAGTCCTCGAAGAAGATTGGAATACGCCTGACAACACTGGAGGAAGGGGGGGGCGAAACGACAAAAAATGCTGGTGGAATGAAAGGTAGAAGGAAGGATTCCCGGGGGGACACAAAAAAGGGTTAAAAATTTGGGAAAGGGAAAATGGGTCAAAGGGAGAAATTTTCCAGCCAAAGTGTCAAAAGTAAAGCTGGGTGATGTAGTGGAGGCAGAAACCAACATGTTTTAACGGGAAAATAAACCAGGGAGGGGAGGGGAGGCCCAGTGGATCAGTGAGAGGGGGGGGGGGCCGGTTCGTCCTGCAGCCATACTAATAGTTCTACTTTTACTACTAAAGTTGCTACTACTGTTATTACTTATGCTGCTGCTTCTACTACTCTACAACTATTACTCTACTGCTACTACAGGTTTTCTGGAGATCTGAACTGGAGTCTTTACAATGATAGGCCACCGTCTCTGCAACTCTGTAATGCTACAGTGTGTGGCGGGTTGGAGAGAATGCTATCAGCATTATTGTTGCCTCAGTAGTTAGGACGGTGGACTCAGTTCACAGACCCCAGTTCAAATCTTCGAATATTCTGTTATGTTTTAACTGCTCGTGGATGATACATGGGAAGGAGAGCTTGATTCTGCCCTGGGTTCACCGCTGTACGATGCTTACTGTTCAAACAGCAGTTGAGTAACTGACCAACTCTCCAGTGCTACAGCATGGTGCTGGCTGCAGAGTATACTGGTAAAAATATTTCAAGTAGAAACTAATATACTATGAACATTGATATAATAAGCCTATACTATTTGCAAAAAGTATGTAATACCCATTGATTATGGCATATTACTATTCAAATTAAAAAATATATTTAGGCCTGAACACTTTCTTAATTTTTTTTTTTTATTTAAATACATGTGATATACATACATTATGTAATCATACAATAACAAAAACACATACAACAGTGTATGCCATATATCCCTTTTATATTCTGAATATACATCCCACAAGAACAGGAAACAGCTATATACAATTCCTTCTCTCAGCCTCCCATGTGGTGCAATGGATATATACAGTAGCAATACTTAAAGGCATTAATGCCTACCTTACAGCTACGTAATACTAAAACCCCAAATGAGAATGTTATAGCACCTCAGGCCTCCACGGACTTTACTTCCATCCCAAAGCAAGTTTGTGCACAAACACATAATTTCAAAACCCAACATGGATAACAATCCATAATGCCCCCCTTTTATGTGAAGTCATCATTTTTTTATTACATTGTATGATATCATGACCACCTACATTCCCTCCTAACTCAAAACAATGCCCTAATTATATAATTAAATTACATCTTGAGGCGTGACTAGTCATAAAATGAGAGTACATCTAATGAACGCGCCTTGCCGTTTGCGCCAAGCATAATATATACACAAGGATTTATACAATATCTTAAGACAAGTTACAATCTAGAATCACAATGTCATTAAATCCTAACCAATATTTAGTTACATTTTACAGATGTACATATAATAAACTTAAGAAATCATTGCATATCCTTCAAGTCAATGTAGTACTTAAAGATTTTTAAATACCTGCAATAAGGCACACACATATATGCATGGCAGTTCACACATCAACAGAAACCTAACATATTACATGATATACAATTCCCAGCACAAAACTATAGGTATCCTTGCCAAACCTTATACCTGCACATGCAGGTAAGGGCCCCTAAAGAACTGGTGGAACTGTCCAATACCCAACACTAGGTATCCACCTCTCGTGATATGAATAGAACATAGTGTACAAACATATGATCGTTTACTAGACTCATTAGATTAGTGCAGGTCCCCATACATGCAGTTAAACCAAAACTTTGCCGTCAACAAAATTTCAGTTACAATGTCACAATCAGTGTAAGTATAAAAGGGGAAAAAACCTTAGCATGAAACAGAACAAAATTCTGGGAAAAACCTGGTTCTTTCCTGTCTGAAAAAACAGGAAAACGCTCCACACTCATTCACTTCAAGCACACGACACCTTTAACACCCAAAGGAAAACCAACGCCATCCCCTGACACCCACTACCCCGAAACCCACCCCTCTCCCCGTCTTGAGTCCATACACAAAACATTCTTCAGACAAAAACACCTAACCAACAGGAAATTAAACAAAAAAGAAAAATGGAAACAAGGGTGGGAAAAACTAAACCTCCCTCCCTCCCAAAACACACACTCCCCCTTCTACAAATAACCTCTATTCCTTACACCACACACAAATACCCCCTCCGTCCCCTCTTACCACTCCTCGCCCTCCTCACCAATCCCTCCTCCCGCGTCGAGCCCTCGACCTACGCCTTATATAAATCACGCAACGTCATCATCCTATACTCCTGTACAAAGGACCTATCCCACCTTTTCCCATACACTACCTGATTTCTACATTTAGTCCTATATAGCACCAGCCACCGCCTTGATCCTTTCCCTGACCCCTTATCCCTCAGTCGCCATGACACACATACAAAATCAGCCATCAAATAATAAATACCAAGTCTCACCTGTGACACTACACCCCCAATGTCTAGACACATAGCCCTCAAAACAACAACAACCCCCTCCCATATATCTTACCACACGCACTATCCACACTCTTATAGGATCCAAAATTTGCAAAAATAAACCGCATGCATACTAGTTTCTTCCAAACCACATCTACTGCAACACCCTCCCTCACAAGACCCATCCGGTACAGCAAAGCTTTCGAAGCCACGACCCCATGCAAAACCTGTACATCAACTCTCTATCCCTTGATTGAACATGCAACCCTTTAAACCCCTTCCAAATCTTAACCAATCATACACGGGATACGTCGCCTTCCCTCAACCACCATTCCCCACCTCCTGAAATGCGGCATATACCCCAGCCCCACCCTGGGGTCGACAGAGCACCAGACGATGCCATATTGTCTATTCCCTCAGGTAGAGACTTGGAGTGGATACAAAAATATGGGAATATAGAGATCAAATAAAGGAACATTACTAGAATATGGGAGAATAGATGGTAGGGTCTATTCTCTTGGGAGTATGCTGCCACCACCTGCTCTTTTATAGTGGAAGGAATAAAAGAAAAGATAGTCATAGGAGAAGGGAGGAAAATATGGAGTTTGGGTTAGAGCAGGAGAAAACCCAGTGAGAAATAATACAGGATAGTTAAAATAAGATAGGGGTCCTGATAAGTACTGGCTCTTAGGGTAGCATGGCCTGAAAACACGAGCAGTAGGCACCTTATCAGGGGCTTGACTCTCCACATAAAAATGATAACATCAATAGGTTATTTAATTTAGTCTCTGACACATGGACCTTGTATACATGGCTCAAAGGTGGAAGTAAAACATACCCAGACATAACCACTTACCATTTAATAAACACATTACAAGGGTATCAGAAAGTGTTAGCACAAAAAAAAACAATTGTAATAGCAAATACTTAATTCTTAGAGTAAGCCTTGCTTACTGATGTTAACACTCCCTCCCCACATAGCTTTTCCATACTGAGATTTACATTTCCTTGATACATTCCTGCCCCAGGATGCTCCTGAGACCTTCCAAATACCAGATTACAAGCCTGGTCTGATCCTCCAGGGCTAGGGTGTTCAAGGTCTCTAGCACTATCCTCTCCTCAGTATTTCTGGTGGATCTCTCCTACTTTGGAGGCATTTCTTTGGGGGGTGCCTGGTTGCTAACCCCAAGCCTGCTCCTACTCTTGAGGCATCTCTTTGGGGGGGTGCCTGGTTGCTGCTAAGACCTAAAAATCATTTTCAGGTTTAGTCACAAAATACACAAACAAGAACTTCTACAAACAAAACAAGATCTTGAAAAAATATAAGAATGGAATATAATTAACAAATTATGAAAACAATAAAAAATGGCATATCAAAAACAATTCAAGATTTTACATAAAAATAAGACAGCTGAAATACAGTAAACAAACAGTATAACTTAACACAATTATAATACACAAAAAAGAATGAACATATATGTTATACACAGAATAAACATGAAACATAGGCTAGTATGAATAAGACAGAGGAAAATAAAATAGTGGTACAAAAATAGTAAAAACATATATAAGCTAGGTTAAGTTCAGTTACATGTGACAGGCAACTTACAGAGAATCAACATAGTTAAACATAAGTAGTAGATATTTAGTAAAAGAGTATTAGCATAAAAGATAGGTTAGGAAA
The DNA here is from genome assembly GCA_009830355.1 of Cherax destructor. Classification (NCBI taxonomy): domain Eukaryota; kingdom Metazoa; phylum Arthropoda; class Malacostraca; order Decapoda; family Parastacidae; genus Cherax; species Cherax destructor. The sequence continues at coordinate 5,603 of WNWK01035945.1, read as the reverse complement.
GTTATAGGTTAGAAATAAGAAGTATTAGGGTAGGTCACATGGTCAAAAATACTAGTCATTACACCTTAAATTATAATTATTCTTACAATTTACTATAATCATACAATATACAGGTATCATTTAACTATCATAATAAGGCAAGTTACAAGGTATACACAATTAATAGGCCTTTTCTTAGAGTGATACAAGATATGCCGGCTGGAGGCTTGTTCCTCCAATGGCTATAACACAAAAAGACTGCATTGTAACAATATTTGATCTTCTACTTATCTCTCTCAACACAGATTATGCACTCACTTGTTAGCAGCAGTATAATCAATATGGGAAGTTGAAAAGGCTTCTTAAGCTGACAAAGGTGTGAGAGTGGTCATGAGAACTCTTCCATGTGTTCCCTCCTTGTTTTGAATAGAACTCCTCTCATGTACACAAACTCTTTACAAATTTCTACACAAGAAGGTCACTTGCCTCTATAAACCTTATTTCTACTCACAATAATTATTGCAATGAATACTAATACTAGAAAAATAATCAGACACAAAGAAAATTAATGTTATACACTATATTACAGATTAACAAAAATTCTAGAGAAAACATTGGAACATACAATAACAGAGCAACAGAATGCGCAGATAATCACAGTTCAAATACATTTCTTGAGTTAATTAACAGCATTTATTTCTTTCCCTGAGTTACAGAACTATGCACATGGTAAATAGATAAGGATATAGACAAGAAATATAAGTGAGGACAGTCATGAAATTTTCACAACTAATATTTATCACCCCTTTACATAAATAATGCTTGAGGGGCTGATTTGCTTCATTACACTCCCACCCTCTCCATCACGCTCGCCTTCAAAGTATGAGGTTGCTGCTTCACCACCAGACTTCTCACCAAATCCCAGCACTGCCTCAAAAGCGCTCCCCCCCCACCAACGCGGTGCCTCCCTCTCCACCAACCCCACCCCACCCCAGGGCCATCTGGTCCTCCCCACCTCACCATGCATCTCTTAACATACAAACACATCAACCTTCTTCCAACACATATGAGACCCAAACCCCCCAAATCCACTCTATTCCATACTATTCCCTTCCCTAACCAATGCTTCCCATAGCCCCATACATATTGAAACACGCTCCTATCCAACCGTTGCACATCCTCCTGCAGCAACGGATAAATTACCCCTACATGCCATAACCTACTGTATATCATTGAGTTGACTGCAATGACCCGCTGCTGTAGGGAAAGATCCCTGCCTGCCATCTCCCAGCCTATCTAATGCCAATTGAACCACCCTCCCGAATTCACCCTCCTCGCTAATACTTCATCACACTGATACACTACACCACAGACAATCCACCAATACTCCTCACTGTAACTGACCAAATTAAGGTCTGTGGTGTAGTGTGATGTGCAACGGTTGTTGTTTTGAGGGCTATGTGTCTAGACATTGGGGTGTAGCGTCACAGGTGAGACTTGGTATTTATTATTTGATAGCTGATTTTGTACGTGTGTCATGGCGACTGAGGGATAAGGGGTTCAGGGAACAGATCAAGGCGGTGGCTGGTGCTATATATAGGACTAAATGTAGAAATCAGGTAGTGTATGGGAAAAGGTGGGATAGGTCCTTTGTACAGGAGTATAGGATGATGACGTTGCGTGATTTATATAAGGCGTAGGTCGAGGGCTCGACGCGGGAGGGGGTTTTGGTGAGGAGGGCGAGGAGTAGAGAGGGGACGGAGGGGGTATTTGTGTGTGCTGTAAGGAATAGAGGTTATTTGTAGAAGGGGGAGTGTGTGTTTTGGGAGGAAGGGAGGTTTAGTTTTTTCCCACCCTTGTTTCCATTTTTTTCTTTTTTGTTTAATTTCCTGTTGGTTAGGTGTTTTTTGTCTGAAGAATGTTGTGTGTATGGACTCAAGACGGGGGAGGGGGTGGGTTTCGGGGTAGTGGGGTGTCAGGGGGATGGCGTTGGTTTTCCTTTGGGTAGACGTTGGGTGTTAAAGGTGTCGTGTGCTTGAAGTGAATGAGTGTGGAGCGTTTTTCCTGTTTTTCAGACAGGAAAGAACCAGGTTTTTTTCCCAGAATTTTGTTCTGTTTCATGCTAAGGTTTTTTTTCCCCCTTTTTATACTTACACTGATTGTGACAGTGTAACTGAAATGTGTGTTGACGGCAAAGTTTTGGTTTAACTGCATGTATGGGGACCTGCACTAATCTAATGAGTCTAGTAAACGATCATATGTTTGTACACTATGTTCTATTCATATCACGAGAGGTGGATACCTAGTGTTGAGGTATTGGACAGTTCCACCAGTTCTTTAGGGGCCCTTACCTGCATGTGCAGGTATAAGGTTTGGCAAGGATACCTATAGTTTTGTGCTGGGAATTGTATATCATGTAATATGTTAGGTTTCTGTTGATGTGTGAACTGCCATGCATATATGTGTGTGCCTTATTGCAGGTATTTAAAAATCTTTAAGTACTACATTGACTTGAAGGATATGCAATGATTTCTTAAGTTTATTATATGTACATCTGTAAAATGTAACTAAATATTGGTTAGGATTTAATGACATTGTGATTCTAGATTGTAACTTGTCTTAAGATATTGTATAAATCCTTGTGTATATATTATGCTTGGCGCAAACGGTAAGGCGCGTTCATTTAGATGTACTCTCATTTTATGACTAGTCACGCCTCAAGATGTAATTTAATTATATAATTAGGGCATTGTTTTGAGTTAGGAGGGGAATGTAGGTGGTCATGATATCATACAATGTAATAAAAAAAAATGATGACTTCACATAAAAGGGGGGGGGCATTATGGATTGTTATCCATGTTGGGTTTTGAAATTATGTGTTTGTGCACAAACTTGCTTTGGGATGGAAGTAAGGTCCGTGGAGGCCTGAGGTGCTATAACATTCTCATTTGGGGTTTTAGTATTACGTAGCTGTAAGGTAGGCATTAATGCCTTTAAGTATTGCTACTGTATATATCCATTGCACCACATGGGAGGCTGAGAGAAGGAATTGTATATAGCTGTTTCCTGTTCTTGTGGGATGTATATTCAGAATATAAAAGGGATATATGGCATACACTGTTGTATGTGTTTTTTGATATTGTAAGATTACATAATGTATGTATATCACATGTATTTAATTAAAATAAAAAAAAAAATTAAGAAAGTGTTCAGGCCTAAATATATTTTTTTAATTTGAATAGTAATATGCCATAATCAATGGGTATTACATACTTTTTGCAAATAGTATAGGCTTATTATATCAATGTTCATAGTATATTAGTTTCTACTTGAAATATTTTTACCAGTATACTCTGCAGCCAGCACCATGCTGTAGCACTGGAGAGTTGGTCAGTTACTCAACTGCTGTTTGAACATTAAGCATCGTACAGCGGTGCAACCCAGGGCAGAATCAAGCTCTCCTTCCCATGTATCATCCACGAGCAGTTAAAACATAACAGAATATTCGAAGATTTGAACTGGGGTCTGTGAACTGAGTCCACCGTCCTAACTACTGAGGCAACAATAATGCTGATAGCATTCTCTCCAACCCCGCCACACACTGTAGCATTACAGAGTTGCAGAGACGGTGGCCTATCATTGTAAAGACTCCAGTTCAGATCTCCAGAAAACCTGTAGTAGCAGTAGAAGTAATAGTTGTAAGAGTAGTAGAAGCAGCAGCATAAGTAATAGCAGTAGTAGCAACTTTAGTAGTAAAAGTAGAACTATTAGTAGTAGCCGTAGTAATATTAATAGTAATAGTTAATAGTAGAAATAGTGGATGTAACTTTTGGATGTTACATGATGACTGGGTTCATTGTTTTGAGGATAACTCTTGCTAACACTTTAGAGATGACGAAACTGACTTTATTCCGTTTAATAGTTTGAACTGGCGGTTAAGGATGATTCAAGGCATTTGGTGCTTGAAATGTTTTCACTTCACACTGCTGTAACGGCTCGACTTAGCTCGTGGAGACCAAAACGTTGCACCAATAACATGTTAAATTAGTTTGCACCTATGTTCTTTTACCTAACATATTGCTGGTAATTCTACCAACATTATTACGCTATTTATTGCATGAAGGCAAAAGAAAACCTTAAATGTCATTCACCTCTCTCAAACTTGAATTTGTATGTTTCATGTGAAAACCGAGGAAAATGGGCCTAAAATAGCTACATAAAAAGGATTTAGAAATCAAGATAAGAATTTAGTTGATCTGAAACTTAATTTTAAGAAAGTCGAATTGCTAGTACTTAGCTGTCAGTGTTTGTTGGGACGTAAACATAAATTTCTGATTTGAATAGTAATAGGCTCAAATGAATATTATATATATTTATCATCCAATAGCATGTGCATAGTATGTTAGTGTTCATTTACCTTTCTGTATTTTTTTTATTAAATGTGAACTATCCGTTTGAGCAGTGACCATTCTGGCATTTACCAGAGGCGCGCGCGCGCGTGTGTACTCGCCTAACTGTAATCACCTAATTGTGGCTGCAGGAGTCGAGACTCGGCTCCTGGCCCCGCCTCTTCACTGATCGCTACTGGGTCCTCCCTCTCCTGCTCCATGAGTTTTATCATACTTCGTCCTAAAGCTATGTATGGTTTCTGCCTCCACTACATCACTTGCTAGACTATTCCACTTTCTGACTACTGTATGGCTGAAGAAATACTTCCTAACATCCCTTTGACTCATCTGAGTCTTCAACTTCCAATTGTGACCCCTTGTTTCTGTGTCCCCTCTCTGGAACATCCTATCTTTATCTACCTTGTCTATTCCACGCAGCATTTTGTATGTCGTTATCATGTCTCCCCTAATCCTCCTGTCCTCCAGTGTTGTCAGGGCGATATTCCTTAATCTTTCTTCGTAGGACATTCCCCTTAGCTCTGGAAGTAACTTTGTCGCAAACCTTTGCACTTTCTCTAATTTCATGACGTGCTTGACCAGGTATGGGTTCCAAACTGGCGCTGCATACTCTAGTATGGGCCTGACGTACACGGTGTACAGTGTCTTGAACGATTACTTACTAAGGTATCGGAACGGTATTCTCAGGTTTGCCAGTCGCCCGTATGCTGCAGCAGTTATCTGGTTGATATGTGCGTCAGGAGACGTGCTTGGTGTTATACTCACTCTGTCTGCGGTCTTCTTTGCCCTTCCCCGATCTTCATGACTTTGCATTTGGCGGGGTTAAATCCGAGAAGCCTGTTGCTGGACCAGTTGTCCAGCATGTCCAGGTCTCTTTGAAGTCCTGCCTGATCCTCATCTGATTTAATTCTCCTCATTAACTTCACATCATCTGCGAACAGGGACACTTCCGAGTCTATCCCTTCCGTCATGTCATTCACATATATCAAGAATAGTACTGGTCCTAGGACTGACCCGTGGGACCCGCTCGTCCAGGCGCCCACTGTGATACCTCGTCACGTACCATGACTCGTTGTTGCCTCCTGTCAGGTATTCTCTGATCCATTGTAGTGCCCTTCCTGTTATACACCCGATCCTCTAGCTTCTGCACTAATCTCTTGTGAGGAACTGTGTCGAAGGCCTTCTTGCAGTCAAGAAAATGCAATCAACCCATCCTCT
>WNWK01035944.1:0-19465 GCA_009830355.1 Cherax destructor | reverse complement strand
CACACCCCCTACCTTTCCTAAAGCCACCTTGTTCATCTGCTATTCTGCTCTCCGTCTTACTCTTAATTCTTTCAATAATAACTCTACCATACACTTTACCAGGTACACTCAACAGACTTATTCCCTATAATTTTGCACTTCTCTTGTCCCTTTGCCTTTATACAAAGGAACAATACATTCTCTGCCAGTCCCTAGGTACCTTACCCTCTTCCATACATGTATTAAATAATAGCACCAACCACTCCAAAACTATATCTCCCCTGCTTTTAACATTTCTACCTTTATCCCATCAATCCCAGCTGCCTTACCCCTTTCATTCTACCACTGCCTCACAAACTTCCCCCACACTCACAACTAGCTCTTCCGCACTCCTACAAGATGTTATTCCTCCTTGCCCTATACACGAAATCACAGTTTCCCCTGTCTTCATCAACATTTAACAACTCCTCAAAATATTCCCTCCATCTTCCCGATACCTCTAACTCTCCATTTAATAACTCTCCTTTCCTATTTTTAACTGTCAAATCCATTTGTTCCCTAGGCTTCCTCAACTTATTAATCTCACTCCAAAACTTTTCTTATTTTCAACAAAATTTGTTGATAACATCTCACCATTCTCTCATTTGCTCTCATTTTACATTGCTTGACCACTCTCTTAACCTCTCTTTTTTCTTCATATACTCTTCCCTCCTTGCATCACTTCTTATTTGTAAAAACGTCTCATATGCTAACTTTTTCTCCCTTACTACTCTCTTTACATCATCATTCCACCAATCGCTCTTCTTCCCTCCCGCACCCACTCGCCTGTAACCACAAACTTCTGCTGAACACTCTAACACTACATTCTTTAACCTACTCCATACATCTTCGACCCCATTGCCTACACTCTCACTAGCCCATCTATCCTCCAATAGTTGTTTATATCTTACCCTAACTGCCTCCTCTTTTAGTTTATAAACCTTCACCTCTCTCTTACTTACTGCTTCTATTTTCCTTGTATCCCATCTACCTTTTACTCCCACTTTAGCTACAACTAAAAAGTGATCTGATATATCTGTGGTCCCTCTATAAACGATGTACATCCTGAAGTCTACTCAACAGTCTTTTATCTACCAATACATAGTCCAACAAACTACTGTCATTACGCCCTACATCATATCTTGTATACTTATTTATCCTCTTTTTCTTAAAATATGTATTACCTATAACTAAACCCCTTTCTATACAAAGTTCAATCAAAGGGCTCCCATTTTCATTTACACCTGGCACCCCAAACTTACCTACCACACCCTCTCTACATGTTTCTCCCACTTTAGCATTTAGGTCCCCTACCACAATTACTCTCTCATTTGGTTCAAAAGTTCCTATACATTCGCTTAACATCTCCCAAAATCTCTCTCTCTCCTCTACAGTCCTCTCTTCTCCAGGTGCATACACGCTTATTATAACCCACTTTTCGCATCCGACCCTTATTTTAATCCACATAATCCTTGAATTTACACATTTATATTCCCTCTTCTCCTTCCATAACAGGTCCTTCAACATTATTGCTACCCCTTCCTTAGCTCTAACTCTCTCGGATACTCCGGACTTAATCCCATTTATTTCTCCCCACTGAAACTCGCCTACCCCTTTCAGCTTTGTTTCGCTTAGGACCATGACATCCAACTTCTTTTCATTCATAACATCAGCAATCATCTCTTTTTTATCATCCGCACTACATCCACGCAGATTCAAACATCCCAGTTTTATAAAGCTTTTCTTATTCTTTTTTTTAGTAAATGTGTACAGGAGAAGGGGTTACTAGCCCATTGCTCCCGGCATTTTAGTCGCCTTATACGACACGCATGGCTTACGGAGGAAGAATTCTTTTCCACTTCCTCATGGACAATAGAGGAAATAAAGAAGAACAAGAGCTATTAAGAAAAAGAAGAAAAACATAGATGTGTGTATGTATATATATGCATGTGCATGCCTGTGTAGTGTAACCTACTTGTAAGTAGAAGTAGCTAGATATACCTGTTATCCAGTGTGAGGGAAAAGTCCATAGATAGGAGTGATGAAAGTGTGAAGGTATGTAGTGATGGTTGAATGGTAGTTTGCTTGTTGAGGTGGGGTGAGTGTCTAGCTCGCGATATAACCCCCCCTTCCTTTTCCACCCGGTGAGAGGTGTAATGCTAAGCTCCGGCCACTGGTTGAAATCACCACGCCCGACCTCACTGTAAGTACTTCACAGCTGCTCGTATCTTCATTATTTTATGTTCAAGAGCTTCACTTTTTAATTTGTTTGGAGCTTCACTCATGTTTAGCAACATTAACTTCTGCCCTGCCTTGGTTTGTGGTAAAGTTTTTACGGTTTCACCATTTCTTTTAAAAGCCTTATGCCTAGTATGTAAATTAATGCTAGAGTGGTGAGTAATTTTTTTGGTTTCTTCCACAGTCCTCTGTTTCCGCTCGGATGATCGGATTCAAGGCTGAGTGGGGGGCCGGCGTACTCACCAATTGAGAAACAGTAGTTAACACCAATTCTTCACTACGCCAGTAGTTCCTAAGTCCACACTCTAGAAACCTCAGGCAACTGTACTTTACCAGGGGACAACCTTAACCTGAGTCCCTGATATCATTTGTGACATTGTGGATGTGAAAAACTGTTGGATTTTTGGGAAACATCGATGCAGCAACAACAACAACACCACCACCACCACCACGGAGTCTAACATGGATTCATTGCCTCTGTGTTAACAAGATCAACACATGTAAATATCTAGCTTTGGATCAGATATAATCAGATATATTTTAACCTAGAATTTGCTTATACCTTTTACGTTGCCCGTTATTTTGCTGTTGAAGAAACATATTGAAGTCTCCTAGTATTACTGTCTCGCAATTATTCTCAAGTCCAGACAAGACTCTCGAAAAGTCGTTTTCATTTTTCATTTTTCTTAAGATAGGATTATTATAGTCATATTTAAGTTTTTATTATTTACATTTCTTTCTATTAAAATAAAGTGTTTATTTTTCTTGTTATTGTCTTTTTCTATTATACTTTTCATAAGAAGATTGGCAACAACCTTCACATCCAGCGTGTTTATGAGACAGAAAAAAGACACCAGCAATCCTACCATCATGTAAAACAGTTTCAGGTTTCTGTTTCACAGTCACCTGGCAGGACGGTAGTACCTCCCTGGGTGGTTGCTGTCATATATATATATATATATATATATATATATATATATATATATTATATATATATATATATATATATATATATATATATATATATATATATATATATATATCACAAACATACCTTGCCAATACCTTGGCATCCAGCTTTCGCTAGACGTTATTCCAAGGCAGCCAGCTTTCAGGCAAGAAGGCTTACAGCTTTTCATCTCATCCCTGCATGCATCGACACAACTAGTTGTGTCGATATATATATATATATATATATATATATATATATATATATATATATATATATATATATATATATACTAGGAATTCGCAAGAGCAGGCGAAATATTCACAAACACTGATCTCTGGCCAAAGGAGACTCGAACCTACGAAGGTTGCAACAAGGTTCGCAGTGCTTTACCGACCGTACCACACTGGACCAATACCTTGGCGCCCAGCTAAAGCTAGACGTTGATTCAAGGCAGCCAGGTTTCAGGCAGGTGGCTTACAGCTTTTCATCTCATCCCCTGCATGCATCGACACAACTAGAGATTTTTACAATGCTAGGAATTAGCAAGAGCAGGCGAAATATTCACAAACACTGATCTCTGGCTGAAGGAGATGAAAAGATATAAATTAAAAATGTTAGATATTGGTTCACAGAGTTCCATTTTGCATTTCTTAAGAACCCTTGCAAAAAGCTCATCAGGACCCGGCGATTTATTTTGTTTCAGTCGGTCTACTTGTTTCATAACCATTTCGCTAGTGACTGTGATATTACATAATTTATCTTCTTCAGGACCACTATAACAATTAATTATTGGGATATTATTAGTGTCTTCCTGTGTGAAAACCGAGAGAAAATAATTATTAAAAATAGAGCACATATCATTCTCCTTGTCAGTAAGATACCCAGAGTTATTTTTAAGGGGACCTATCTTATCCCTAACTTTTGTTCTATAAACCTGGAAAAAACTTTTAGGGTTAGTTTTTGAATCCCTAGCAACTTTAATTTCATAGTCCCGTTTAGCTTTTCTTATACCCTTTTTAACGTCCCTCTTAATGTCAGTATACTTATTTATAAGATGACCCTCGCCTCTATTTATGTGCCTATAAAATCCTTCCTTCTGCCCTAAAAGATATTTGAGCCTATTATTCATCCATTTTGGGTCATTTATACTTGATCTAATTTCTTTATATGGGACAAATGTTCTTTGGGCAGCCTGTATAGTATTAGGAAAGATATCATATTGATAGCTCTCTTCGTTACCCCAGTCCACAGTTGATAAGTGTTCTCTAAGCCCATTATAATCTGCTAAGCGAAAGTCTGGGACTGTTACTGAATTATCCCTACTATCATACATCCATTCAATGCGACTTGTGGTCGCTTGTGCCGAGTTCGTCTGTAATTTCTAAATTATTTACAAGGTATTCCTTGTTTGCCAGAACCAAGTTAAGTAGGTTATTTCCCCTTGTAGGTTCTGTCACAAACTGCTTCAAAAAACAATCCTGAACTACTTCTAAAAAGTCGTTTGATTCTAAATTACCTGTCAAGAAATTCCAATCAATCTGACTAAAGTTAAAGTCCCCTAGAATTACTACGTTATCATGCCTTGTGGCCTTAACAATTTCCTCCCAACGTAGTTTTCCTTGTTCCCTATCTAAGTTTGGAGGACGGTAAATCACGCCTAATATCAATTTTTCACACCCCTTTGAAAATTCTATCCAGACAGACTCTGTATGTATTATTTCAGACTTTATACCCGTTTTTATGCAACAATTTAAATAATCACGGACATAGAGTGCCACCCCACCCCCCTTCCCGATACTTCTGTCTACTTGGAACAATTTAAAACCCTGAATGTGACATTCAGCAGGCATGTCCCGACTTTTCATATTAAACCACGTCTCAGTTAACGCATAAACATCAATATTACTTGCACTTGCAACTAATCTCAATTCGTCCATCTTATTTCTCGCACTACGACTATTAGTATAAAAAAAATGTTCAGAAAACCTCCCTTCTCTTTATTCTTCTTGTTCATTTCTGTTTTTCCACTATACCTATTACTGTCCTTGTCACCTAGTGCCACTGACTTTCCAATATCCACCTTATTCTGCCTATTACTAGTTCCCCTAAAATTTATAACATTACTACACTGGGACTTCACTGTTTTCCCCCATAACCCATACCACTAACTTTTTTCTAGTTTAAAGCCCTAACAGCTCCCTCCACTGCAGTTGCCAGTGCCCGCACCCCAGACCTAGATAAGTGAACCCCATCCCTGGCATACATGTCATTTCTGCCATAGAAGAGGTCCCAGTTGTCAATGAATGTTACTGCATTTTCCTTACAGTATTTGTCCAGCCAGGAATTGACACCAATTGCCCTGGACAACCATTCATTTCCAACTCCTCTCCTTTGCAAAATACGACATTTGACAGGGTTCCCACCCTTCTTCCTAATTCTGTCTATTGCTGACCTATAGCTGCTAATCAGCTCCTCACTCCTACGCCTTCCAAAATCGTTGGCAGGCGTAGGAATCTTATAGACACATCCGTCAGCATTTTGGGTGGAATTTTTTATCAAAAGTTTTTTTTACTGTATCAAGATTTTTATTATTTACAACTTTGATATTAAAATTCTGAAGAAAGGAATATATATATATATATATATATATATATATATATATATATATATATATATATATATATATATATATATATATATATATATATATATATATATATATATATATAAATATATATATACATATATATATATTCAAGAATGCATTTAATCTCCTGAAAAGAGACGTAGTATTAGCAGCTGTACAAGAACATTTCCCAGGTCTCTTCCCTTTTGTTTCAGCTGGATATAGCAAGGAATCAATGCTCCTGCTTGGAGAGCATGAAATCACATCTTCAGAGGGTGTCCAGCAAGGGGACCCTCTTGCACCATTTCTCTTCTGTATAGCAGTTAGGGAAATCACAGTCAGAGTGACCAGTGAGCTAAACATCTTGTTCCTGGATGATGGCACACTAGCAGGTACAAAGGAGTCCCTCCTAGATGATATTACACAGGTGATGACACGGGGACAGGAAATGGGTCTCATCCTGAATCCATCCAAATGTGAAATCATCTCAGTCAATAAACAAGTGATAGATGCAGTGATATCAAAACTACCAGGAGCAACAGTTATTGCCCCTACAAATAGTATCTTGCTTGGAGCACCTCTTGGAAGCGATGCCATTGACACAATTCTCAGGAAGAAACTCACAAAATGCTTGAGTCTGCCCAGGTTGACATATTTCCTAAGATGTGCTCCTTCATATGATAACCCTATACTGCACGAATATGACAGTATCCTGAGGCAGATCTTTACTAAAGTACTTAACCTTACTCTAGAAGATGGGCAGTGGGACCAAGCTACACTCCCAGTCAGACTAGGAGGCATAGGTGTCCGCAAGTCATCTCAGAATGCTCTACCTGCTTTCCTGTCTTCATGCATTGCATCCAGAGGGCTTGTAGCAGCAATTCTCCCTGAACACCTTAGGGACACGATTGGAATCCATGACCAAAAGTTCGTTGATGGAGCCAGGATCTGGGATAATCTAACAGGCTCTGAAACAAGGCTTGCTCCCCCCAACAACTACAAACAGTCGCACTGGGATGGCCCAATAGTAGAGAATATAGTCTCAGCAATGCTTCAGAGTGTGTCAGGGAAGGATAGAGCCCGCCTCCTTGCAGTGAGAGCTCATCATGCAGGGGACTTTCTTTTGGCTGTTCCCAACTCCAGCCTTGGCACACGCCTCGACCCACAGACCATCCGCATTGGTGTTGCCGTTCGACTTGCCGCCCCTATTCTCGCCGAACACAGTTGTATTTGTGGCAGTGAAGCAGCAGACCGATTCGGGTACCATGGTCTTGTGTGTCGTAAATCCGAGGGAAATATTGCAAGACATGAATATGTTAATAACATTATCAAGAGGAGCCTCACAACAGCCGGATGCCCAGCAGTAAGGAAGCCACCCCAACTATGCAGATCTGATGGCAGCCAAAAGCGCCCAGATGGTATCACCCTTCAAGCCTGGACAGACGGCAAGCAGGTGGTGTGGGACTACACATGTGCATCTACCTTGGCTGATACCTATCTCCAATACACCAGGGAGGAAGGAGGGGCAGCTGCCACCTTCAGGGAGTCCAAAAAGTCGAGAAAATATGGAGAACTTGCCCATCATTATATGTTTGCTCCCATAGGCTCAGAGACCCTTGGCTCATGGGGAAAGAGTGCATCTAAGTTCCTCAAGGAGCTGGGCAAAAGACTCAACAAGGTAACTAGGGATCCCAGGGCAGCTAGTTTTCTGTTCCAGCGACTTAGCGCTGCTGTTCAGAGGGGTAATGCATGCTGTATTCTGGGCACGCGCCCCAGCTCTGAGGAGCTGGATGAGATTTTCGCATTATAATCAGTGACAAACATGTAACAGTATGTACTAGACATGTATCTCTCACACCTCGTGTACTGTATATGCCATCTTTATATCAACAATGTGTCTCTTAAATCTTTTGTACCATATTATGTAATAAAATATACCTATTGGTTAAAAAAAAAAAAAAAGATGGGGTGGTAGGGGAAGTGGAATATTCAAATGGCTTCAGGAAGAAATCCAAATATTCTTCCTTGAATCCTTTTTATCCACTTCTCCGAGGCTATGTGTCCCACAATTTGCACCAAAGGTGGACCCATCCTATATATATATATATATATATATATATATATATATATATATATATATATATATATATATATATATATATATATATATATATATATAAAACTATATATGTATATATATATTGTGGCTGCATCATAAAGATGTTATGGAGCAAGTTACTAACCTTAGAAATCTGGAATTCTGGTTTATAGTAGTCATAGATGCGGACTGTCCCAGGCTTGACATCCTCCACATCAATGTCTCTTATCACACGGAAGTTTACACAGGTGTCCTTTGCAGTTAATTCATCAATATAGAAAGTGATCTTGCTACCATCAACTTCATATCTCTTTATATTAAGATCTTCCTTTTGAAGCTTATTAAGATCTTCTTTCTCGGGAATGTAACCGGAGATGAGATCCACTTCGATAACTACCATGTTAGACTTGCCATCTGGGAGTATATAGGAAGCACAGGCAGTGATACGTTTAGTGACACACTTGTTGTCTGGGACTGTGATGGTGTTGACAGTCATATCAAAGGCATCACTTGCTTCAGCCTCGGGAATATTGTACCGAAGAACAGCCTGGAAGCAACAGTATTTAGTAGTATTTAGGCCAATATACAATCAGATTGATACACGTTATCACTATTCCCCAGCAATATACACGACAAGTGAATAATTCTATAACACACTTCCAGTACACAGGGTGAAATTTAACACCTATAGTCAAATTCTCTATATAATCAACTGACGGTCAGGCCCTGATATAAAATAACGGTAAATCGGAAATATGACGAGTAATATTAAAACGTTTCTCCACTCATAGCTTCTTCGGTCATGAGGACAAAAGAGACAATTTTTAGCGAAACGTTTTCTTAAAAAATCCTAATATTCCACATGTGTCTTATAAAACTGAATGATTCATATTTCTAGTTTAATCTTACCTGCAGAACAGCACAACCCTGTCCCTCCAGAGTGACAGAGACGGTGGTAGGAAGTACTGGCACTTTTACGAGCTGTTGTAGAAGTCTGTTGTCTTCAGTGACATTGAAGCTGTGTGAGAAGTCACTACCTTTCACTGATGCCACAACGTACAAAGGCCCCTGGTAAGTGTACGTAGCATACAGTGCTAGAGCCTGCAGTGCTACCACTGTGTCCTATTCTCCACACAAGAGAAAAGTGCAACGCGTTAGCGCATAATTTATAAAAAGTAACATATTTCATATAAATAACATTCTTCATATATGTAATGAAATATAATATTTTCAGGTAATACATTCAGACACAATGTTGGTTATCACTCACTGAATGTTACGTATCATTCTGACATAAGTTACTTAGTATTTTTTCTCTTGAACATTAAGATATCTGTCTCGACTTAAAAACTCCTAAGGACATTTATAATGAACTTTCACTGACAGGATATTATTAATTAAGCATTATTTTGACGTATTATGTTAATACTTTTTTCTCCAGAAAATTAGGATATCTGGCTCGACTTAAAAACACTTAATGATATTTATAATGCACCTATCTCTCTTTACTGCATTATTTTAATACGCTTCTCAACTCAGTAAATTTTCGTCTAAAATCAGTTGGGACAATATATTAAAAGTCGTACCAGAACCTCTTGAAACTGACTATTATATGGAGGACCACTGCACGTGATTCTTACGTAGCACTACGCTACCTCTTTATACACACGTCTTCACTCCCCAGGCAGATATGTTTGTGACCTGATAAAGTTTCACGTGTGAGAAGCATTGGTAATAAAGGATCCCATTAATTACACTGAATTTTTGTCTTTTTTCATATCCTTTTATATAGAGCAGAAGTGATGTGATGCAGGTGCAGGAGACGTCGCAGGTAAGAACAGCCCACTAGTGCCAGCAGATCATGCTAAACAGTTGTATTTTACAAAGGAATTGCAGATGTCGTCCCCAGTAATAAGATAAATTACAATGGTGTTGCCGTGTCAGACAAATTTGTATCATGTTATTGATGTTATGCATTACCGATAAGTTAAAAACTTGCCAAAGGTACAACTTCTGTTGTTTCCAGAGTTTCCTGTTTTTCAGATGAAGAAACCTGATGCAGGAATAACGTTTCTACAGTAAAGATACCCAGGTGTTGCAAGTGTCGTATTTCCTCAACATGAAACACAAATTACTAGAACGTGGTGTCGTGATTCAAGCAACATTCGACGTTACATGACCTCTGGCACTGCCGGAGAGGTCATGTCACCTACTTCGGATAAAACATTTCACCTCCAGCCTCGCCCAGCACCTGACTCTATCATTTATCAACACTATATTTAGGTCTTCAGTTGTTATTTCTTTGAACCTAAAAGAGTTCCATGTATGTGAAACCTAGCACCATTGAAGGTCGCCTTTTGCTATATGTCTTTTTACCATTTGTTTGCTGTGTCATTCTTCGTGGAGAGAGATTCTTGGAGAGAGACTGGCTGAGTGTGTTAGAACATTTTATCTCAGTTGAGATGATATTTTTACACCTTAATACAAAATGAAAGATTATCGAAGAACACTTAACACAGAGGAATGAAATTGCTGCTGCAAATGACAGTAAATAATGACAATCTTACCTGTGTGGAGTAGAATCCTCCTTGTCCGTTTCTTTCGGCTGTTATCCATTTAACAACCTTCCTTGCTTGATCCCGATACTTCACCGAGTCCAGTGTCATCATAGCCATGACGGCATACCCAGCTGTCTCCACTGCCACAGCCTTAGATGTTCCTGGTAATAAAAAAGATGTTTTTGAATACCGAATTTGACGTCTTTATTATTTGGTACCTAAATAAGAACGATATATTTAAAATTAAATGTGGAATGAAAATGTAATAAAGCGAAATTCATATAGCTTAAAAAAATATTATGAGAAATTAGTAAATATCATAAGTCGTAAATATTCACATAACATAAGAACATAAGAATGGATGAACATTGCAGAAGGCCTACTGGCCCATACAAGGCAGGTCCTTATCAAAACGACCCCTACCCAAAGCTTCCCAAGAATTTACTCCCGTACCCAATGACACCAATTAAACCCAGCCCCTCCCACTCATATATTTGTCAAATCTCTTTTTAAAGCTACCCAGGGTTCTAGCTTCGATCAACCTACTCGAACGATTGTTCCACACATCCACAACTCTGTTCGAAAACCAGTACTTTCCTATGTCCTTCCTAAATTTTAATTTATTCAACTTAAACTCATTATTTCTGGTTCTTACTTGTTCGACACCCTCAGTACTTTATTAAAATCACCTTTATTTATGCCCTTCATCCACTTATACACTTCGATGATATCTCCCCTCATTTTACGTCTCTCCAGAGAGTGGAGATTCAAGGCTCTAAGTCTATCTTCACACAGGAAATTCCTTATACAGTAAATAATTTTAGTCATTCTTCTGTGTATGTTCTCCAATGAGTCTATATCCGTCCTGTAGTAAGAAGAAAAAATAACTGAGCTGCATAATGTAAATGAGGCCTGGTAAGTAAGACACATATGCAGCAGTTAGGCAAATTTATTCTGAAACGTTTCGCCTACAGAGTAGGCTTCTTCAGTCGAGTACAGAAAGTAGGCAGGAGGAATAGAGATGTGAAGACGATGTATCAGTCCATCACCCTTCCAGATGAAGAACTGAGATGTAGAAATGAGGCCTCACTAGCGATATATAGAGCTGCAGCAGGCCTTCTGGCCCATGCGAGGCAGGTCCAATTTTCCCACCGGCTACTAGGAACATCACCACGAACGACACCAAGGAAGGTAAGAACATTGTTCTTGTTGGGGATAGTCAGATTAGGTACATGGATAGGGCCTTCTGCTTGAAAGATAGAAGTAGGAGACAGAGGGTTTGCTTTCCTGGGGCTGGGATGGAGGATATTGTTAACCGTCTGGACGACATCACAAGGGGTAATGGGAGCAATACTATTATCTGTTTCAGTGCTGGAGGCAACGATGTTGGCAGACGTAAGAGTGAGGACCTGACTAGCAGGTATAGGTCAGCAATAGACATAATTAGGAAGAAGGGTGGGAACCCTGTCATATGTGGTATTTTGCCAATGAGTGGAGTTGGAAATGAATGGCTGTCCAGGGCAACTGGTGTCAATTGCTGGCTGGACAAATACTGTAAGGAAAATACAGTAACATTAATTGACAACTGGGACCTCTTCTATGGCAGAAATGAAATGTATGCCAGGGATGGGGTCCACTTATCCAGGTCTGGGGTGGGGGTACTGGCAACTGCAGTGGAGGGAGCTGTTAGAACTTTAAACTAGAAAAAGTTAGTGGTATGGGTTTTTGGGGAAAAACATGCCTGCTGAATGTCACATCCAGGGTTTTAAATTGTTCCAAGTAGACAAAAGTATCGGGAAGGGGGGCGGGGTGGCACTCTATGCCCGTGATCATTTAAATTGTTGCATAAAAATGGGTATAAAGTCTGAAATAATACATAGTCTGTCTGGATAGAATTTTCAGAGGGGTGTGAAAAATTGATTTTAGGCGTGATATACCCTCCTCCAAACTTAGATAGGGAACAAGGGAGACTACTTTGGGAGGAAATTGTTAAGGCCACAAGACACGATAACATAGTAATTCTAGGGGACTTTAACTTCAGTCAAATTGATTGGAATTTCTTGACAGGAAATTTAGAATCTAACAACTTTTTAGAAGTATTTCAGGATTGTTTTTTGAAGCAGTTTGTGACAGAACCTACAAGGGGAAATAACCTACTTGACTTGGTTCTGGCAAAAAAGGAAACCCTTGTTAATAATTTAGAAATTACAGAGGAACTCGGCACAAGCGACCACAAATCAATTACCTTTAGCATTGAATGAATGTATGATAGTAGGGATAATTTAGTAACGGTTCCAGATTTTTGCTTAGCAGAATACAATGGGCTTAGAGAATACTTATCATCTGTGGACTGGGGTAACAAAAAGAACTATCAATATGACAGCTTTCTTAACACTATGCAGGCTGCCAAAAGAACATTTATCCCATATAAAGAAAATAGATCAAGTAAAAATGACCCAAAATGGATGAATAATAGGCTCAAATATCTTTTAGGGCAGAAGAAAGGAATTTATAGGTGCATAAAAAGAGGTGAGGGTCATCTTATAAATCAGTATACAGTACTGACATTATGAGGGACGTTCAAAAGGAGATAAGAAAAGCTAAATGGGACTATGCAATTAAAGTTGCTAAAGATTCAAAAACTAACCCCAAAATTTTTTTCCAGGTTTATAGAACAAAAGTTAGAGATAAGATAGGTCCCCAAAAAAATAACTCTGGGCATCTTACTGACAAGGAGAATGATATGTGCTCTATCCTTCATTGACAACGTTTCGCCCATGCAGTGGGCTTTATTGAGTCACAAACAGATCTACTTGGATAACAGAAACATGAGTATTTATAGGATTTAGTCAGGTGGAGAATGCTGGGTCAGGTGGAGAATGCTGCATGTGACAGTCTTCAAAGTAGTGTGATAGTTAAAACCTTGGGTAACATAAAAAGAGATTGGACAAGTATAAGAACATAAGAAAGGAGGAACACTGCAACAGGTCTTCTGGCCAATACTTCGCAGTTACGAGATCAGGTTGTTGTATGTTTGCCGGTACATCCGGCCCGGGTCTTCTCTAAATGGTGACCCGGCATTGGCCCCCTGGGTAGAGGGTGTCGGTCATCTTCTTCTTTCTGTCTTTCTTGCTGTGGCTCCCCATGATGGGGAGTGTCTTCTGACGTCGCATCTTCATCAGCAGATCTTGGTACTTCAGGCTGTGGTTCTACCTATATAGGAAGAAGAAGGATGGGGGATAAGAAAGAAGGAAGTGAGAGAAAGAATAGCTGTAGTGGGTAGTCTTGGTCGTCGTCGGGGTTCTCTGGCGTCGTCATCGAGGGGGCGGGTGGGTGGCTAGGACTGGGAGCAGTGTCTCCAAGTCATGGGTGGCCAGGTAAACCAGCCGGGCTGCTTTGTCCTCGCGGGTCAGATCACCAGGTGCCATCGGGAAGTGCCTGCGGCGGAGGGACATCGTCGCAGGACAGTCAAGCATGTAGTGAACTAGAGGCTTTGGAACCATCCGGTCGCAGTGGCGGCAAAGCTCCTCACTCATGCGTTCGATGAGGCGCTTTGCAGTAGGGTAGCCGAGGCGCAGGCGGTGGACGCTGACTTGCAGCTCCCTGTTCAGTTTCCTCATGTTTGGTGGGGGCTCCCTACGTGTTGCTCTGTCATACCAGTGCCGGCTCCGAGATGCTCCCGGTGCTGGTAGTGGGCGTCTGGCTGCCGAAGCTGCCCCCAGGTGCACCTGCCTGAGGCTAATGGCAATTGTAGTCGCAGGTTGGGCCGCAAGTGTGGCAGACTTAGCCGCCCCATCCGCCGCATCATTCCCAGCAAGGTCGATGTGGCTTGGTATCCAATTGATTGTTGCTTGCCGGCCCTGCTCGTCAAGTGAGTGTAGGTCTCTTCTGATGGCGGTGAGGAGCCGGATGTTATCCTTGGGCTCCCTATGCATGATGACCTGTATCGCCGCCCTGGAGTCGACGTGGATGACTGGAGGTTGGTGGTGTTCCAGGAGCGCATGTTGGATGGCCCTCTGGATGGCGTGGAGTTCTGCCTGTAGGATGCTGCAGTGGTCTGGGAGGCGCCAGCCGGCCGTTAGGGAGGAGTGATATATCCCGGAACCCGTGCGGCCGGCCTCGGGGTCTCTTGATCCATCAGTGTAGTACACTGCACACTCCGGATGCTCCGCTGCAGCAATGCTTGCAGCTGCCCACCGCTGCAGCACGCTCTGTGGACAGTGACGCTTGCTGGCTGGCAGGTTTGCAAGGTGGATTACGACAGGTTCTGGTGCTCATGGCGGTGGCACGGTGTACCCATCAACTGGCCTGTCGCATCTCTTGTCCTCGAGGAGCGGTATGGGCAGGAGCTCCTTTGTCACTTCCGCAGCCGACCACAACCATAGTCGGACACAGCCCCCTGCGAAGTCGCCTCGCTGACGGTCAAGGAGGTCTCTCAGCAGGCACTCACCACCCGGTAGCTGGACAAATTTGGCCAACCTCCTGGCAGCAACAAGGGCGATCCTGTCACTTAGGGGCTGCAGTTGGGCCTCTCTGTTCAGAGTCACTGTGTTGGTCCAGCCCGGGGCCCCCAGCATGACCCGAGCCGCAGCATTTTGTACAACGCTGAGGCGCTTGAGGCATGAGGGATGAGCATGGGCCAGGGTGATTGCACCATAGTCGACTAGCGAGCGCACCGCCTGCACGTAGAACATCCGGAGAATATCGTGGCTGGCACCAGTCCTAGGATTGGCCATGGCACGCATGGCCGTGACACGTTGCATGGCACGCTCCCTGACATACTCTATAAATACCACTTCCCCCGTCTTTGTGTGTTAGTGTGACTTTGTAAATGGTCCAAGTCGGGCCGAAACGTCGTCGTAAGCTCCTCTCTTTTATATGTGCGGGTTGTGTGTGTATTGTTCCAGTCACGGTATTGTGTCTTTTTGTTATTTATTTACTGACATACTCTGCCTGCTTGCGGAAGGAGAGTCGGCTGTCAATCCATATACCAAGATACTGGTAACTGCAGACCCAGTCCAGGTTGATGTCTGAGATCTTCAGCCTGGTATCAGGCACCTTGGCACGAAAGATCATGGCCTTGGTCTTGTCCGCCGAGATCTTGAGGCCAAGGCGACGGCAGGTGGTAGCTAGCAGGTTGAGGTCGCGTTGGGCTTTGCGCAACAGTCTGGGCTTCCCGGACGGGTAGCAGACGAGGCATAGTAGCAGACGAGGGCATAGTCACTGGTAGGCGGGATTCCCCAGTGTAAGTAAGTCATACCCAAAGAGATGGGTTAGTTGTAGTAGTAGTCGTAGCCGTGAAGAAGGTTATGTGCAGGTCCTATGTATTGGACTGGTAAATTAGACACATTGATGAAGCCACTGTGTGGCAAAACGTTTCTTCAATGAAGATTCCCATATGCGGCATAAGTGTCTCAATCTTCAACTTGTCGGTTTTAAACCATTTATCACATTTGTAGTGATATATTGAAAAGATTTGCCAAAGGTATACTAAGTTCCTCCTTACATTCCTTTAAAACCTTTGCAAACAGTTCTTCAGGGCCTGAGGATTTGTTAGGTTTTAATTTCTCTATTTGTCTGTGGACTATGTCACTAGTTACCCCAATAGTGCATAGTTTATTATCGTCCTGTTCTACATAATTTATTATTTCTGGAATTTCGCCAGAATCTTCCTGAGTAAAAACTGAGAAGTAGGTATTGAAAAGTTCACACATTTCCTTATCACTGTCAGTGATCTGACCTGAGTTAATCTTAAGTGGGCTTATGTTGTCCCTAATCTTACTTCTGTATGCCTGTGACCTTAGCCTCATAATCCCTTTTTGCTTTTCTTATTCCTCTTGTTATATCTCTTTAATTGAATATATTGATTTCTTAACTGCACATATCCTCTTTTGATACGCCTATATATGCCTCTCTTTCGACCAGTGAGATGTTTTAATCCATTGTTTATCCATTTGGGATAATTTTTGCTAGATCTAATTTCCCTACTCGGAACAAAAGTTGCCTGGGCAGCTAAAACTATGCTCTGAAACACATCATATTGGCAACCAACTCCAGCTACCTGACCCATAGTCAGGTAATCCCAATTTAGCCCACCCAGGTAATTTCTCAGTCCCAAGCAGAAATCTGGGACAGAGAGGTAATTGCAATTATCTTGGTAATTCAATGATAAATTTAATGTAAGTGATTTGTGATCGCTTTCCCCAAACTCATCATTAACCTCAAGATTATTAACTAGTGATTCTTTGTTGGCAAGAATCAAGTCAAGCAGGTTGTTTCCTCTAGTTGGTTCTGTCACAAACTGTTTTAAAAAACAATCCTGAACCGTATCATTAAAGTCTCTAGACTCAAGATTTCCTGTCTCCCATTAACACAACATTTTCATATCTAGACACCATATGAATTTAGTTCCGTAGCAGCCTACTGCACTCCCTGTCAAGGTTTGGGGGCCTATAAATCACACCCAAATTTAATTTTTCACGACCTTCGAGAAACTGTAGCCAAACAGATTCTGTGTCCGATGTTTCTAATCTTATATATTGTTTAACACAACAATTTAAATGATCTCTGACATACATCGCCACTCCACCACCCTTCCTGTTGACCCTATCAGTGTGGAATAGTTTATAACCCTGTATGTTGAATTCAGAAGGCATTTCTCTATCTTTCAAGTTGAACCAGGTCTCTGTTATAACAATAATATATATGTTACCTGAGCTTGCAAGTAATTTTATCTCATCTATCTAATTTCTTAGACTCCTATTATTTGTATAGTAAACTTTAAGGGAACTAGTCACTTGTTGCCCTCTACTATCTCTCTTTGTTTGTTGAGCAATTGCTTTGCCTTTACTAGCAACTTTATTTTGAATATTGTCTTTAAAAACGTATCCCTGGGGTATCCTGATAATAATCTGATTGTTTCCCACAAACACCTATACCTCTATAATCTTTCAGTTTAAATTCCAAGACAAGTCATCAATGACCCCCTCAATCGAATTGGCTAATGCAACCACTCCACCCCCAGAGAGATGAACCCCATCCCTTGCATACATATCATGTTTGCCATAGAATTTGTCCCAGTTATCAACGAATGAGATTGCAAGTTCCTTGCAGTACCTGTCTAGCCAGCAATTTATACCAATTGCCCTAGACATCCATTATTTGCCCACTCTCCTTCTAGGCATGATGCTAAATATGATCGGGATCCCTCCCTTAGACCTGACTACTTCTATGGCTGACCTGTACTTATCCATCAGCTCCTTTCTCCTGCCCTTCCCGATGTCATTTCCACCAGCACTAAGATAAATAATGGGCTTGTTCCCATTACTTGACATAATATTATCCAACCTGCTGATTATATCACCAACACCATCTCTTGGGAGACACACCCTATGTCTGACATTCCTATCTCTGTTACAAAAAGCACGGTCCATATATCTTACACGAGAGTATCCCACAATTAGAATATTCTTACCTTGATTAGTAGGGGAGTCAGTGGCACCTTTAACTTCACTAACCACTGAAGTACACTCGTCCTGGAGAACAGAGAATCGATTTCCTACCTTCAGATCTTCTCTGTTAAGCTTCCTTATCTTCCTTCTTCCTGAATTGTGAACCACTTGCCACTTAAAGCGGCTGCAACTCTTTAAATCACTGCTGGTATCCTGTTCCTCCTTACCAGCACCAACCATCTCACACTCACTCCCAAACACATCTAGGCGAAGCTTCAGCCTCCTATTTTCCTCCTGAAGAAGTACAACCTCCTCCTTCTTATGTTATGTTCTTATGTTCTTATATTCAACACTTTAACCTGAGATTCCAAGACACTACAGCAAGCCATAGTCTCGGCAGTTCCCAGACAGCTTAAGACAGTGACTTAATATGTATCATTTAACATTTTATTGAGAAAAAGAGATTATTCAAAGATATGTACAGCTTTCATCATGGCTTTTATCTAATCTATGTATTTTAGTTCATTAGCGATATAAATTATTTTTTAGATTCAGTACATTTTTTACCCCAGCATACCTGGACCCTTAGGCAGCTCCCAGTGGGTCGAGTTCTTAGCAACAATGGCCAGCTTCAGCAACTGTTGGAGAATGGTTTCTGCCTCTGGAAGATCAGCCAGAGCGAAAGCATAGGCCTTCAGCGCCAAGGTATAAGGATGCTGAGTGGAGTCAGCATGTAGACACTGACCAGCCTGAGAAACAGATGGGCTACACGAGTCATCATCGGCCTCGAGGATTGCGATCATCACGTACGCGGTCAGAGGTACAGAAGAGTTGCTGGACTCAATTCCTCCCTGTGGTTGAAAGTTATTAAGTTTCTTAATAAATAAATATGAATATATATATATATATATATATATATATATATATATATATATATATATATATATATATATATATATATATATATATATATGTCGTGCCGAATAGGTAAACCTTGCGATTTTGGCTTAATGCTCTTCTAAGATAAGCGAAAATTTGTGTATGCAATAACTTCGAAAATAATTCTGAACCTAACGAAAAAATATATTTAGTTGTGTTCATTATTAAATTATTGTAAACTTATCTAAAATATATTTAGTTGGATTAGTTAAATGAAATTGCGCTTCTGATAATAAGGTTAGGTAAGTTTTCAATGATTCTTTTGGTTCAAAACTATATATTTTTTCATTAACATAAATTAAAAAAATATATCTTTAAAATGTATAATATACAATTTTAGAAAGGACTTAATTTTAAATGAGTTCTTGCTAATTGACCAGTTTTCCTATTCGGCACGACACACACACACATAATATATATATATATATATATATATATATATATATATATATATATATATATATATATATATATATATATATATATATATATATATATATATATATATATATAAAAACACTGATCTCTGGCCGACGGAGACTCGACCCTACGAACCTTGTGACAGGAACGCAGTGCTTTACCGAC
>WNWK01035943.1:0-19467 GCA_009830355.1 Cherax destructor | reverse complement strand
GATTTATGATATCAAAGCCTGAATCAATATTTTGGCCCTCATTATTTACCATTCCTAAACCCATACCTCTAACTAATCCTAGTTTAAAGCCCTAACAACATCCTCAACTGAACTAGAGAGAAATTCTACACCTGCCCTGGATAAGTGAACCCCATCCCTGGCATACATGTCATTTCGGCCATAGAAGTGGTCCCAGTTGTCAATGAATGGGACTGCATTATCCTTACAGTGTTTGTCCAGCCAGCAATTTATACCAATCGCTCTGGACAGCCATTCATTTCCAACAGGGCTCCCTCCCTTCTTCCTAATGATGTCTATTGCTGCCTTATACCTACTAACTAAATCCTCACTTCTACGCTTGGATACATCATTGCCTCCAGCACTGAGGCAGATAATAGGATTGATCCCATTACCATGCATGATGTTGTCAAGTCGGCTAACAATGTCTTCCATCCCAGCCCCAGGAAAGCAAACCCTCTGTCTCCTACTCCTATCTTTCAAGCAGAAGGCCCTATCCATATATCTAACTTGGCTATCCCCAACAACAACAATGTTTTTACCTTCCTTGGTACAGTTCGTCGTGACGTTCCCAGTAGTCGACTCACATTCGTCTGGAAGCACAGAAAAGGAGTTCGAAGTTTCCACAGCAGTCTCTTTCTTCTTCGTCGTTGCTACCTCTCCATTCGTCTTCTTGATCTTCAACTTCGTCCCATGCTGTCCGGCCACTGCCCAGGTTACCTTCTTGACCTGAGGACTCACAACAGGAGGACTACTACGAATCCTCTTGTTTTCCTCCGTCAATCGCCGTATCTCAAGCTTCGCTACCCTCAATTCCTCCTTAAGCTGCTGGTAAAGTTGCTCAATAGGGGGCATCTTGATTCAGTCCACAGGGAGTACACTAGACACGTCTTCACTGAGCTAAGAACAGGTCACCACTGAGCTAAGAACAGGTCACCACTGAGCTAAGAACAGGTCACCACTGAGCTAAGAACAGGAGGTAAAGTTCTAGCATGGATAGAGGCATGGCTTACCAATAGAAAGCAGAGAGTTTCCATTAATAGGGTGAAATCTGAATGGGGATTAGTCACTAGTGGCGTTCCACAAGGATCAGTTTTAGGCCCATTGTTGTTCATAATTTACATAAATAACCTTGATGAAGGAATTGCAAGTGACATGAGTAAATTTGCTGATGATACAAAAATAGGCCGTATGATTCATTCTCAGGAGGATACCAGTGAACTCCAGGAGGATTTGGACAAATTAATATCTTGGTCTGAAAAGTGGCAGATGAAGTTCAATGTGGACAAGTGTAAGGTACTAGTCCTTGGTAATGAAAATATCCCTCGAATTTATAAACTAGGTGAAGTAGAGCTTGATCATACAGAATGTGAAAAAGACTTGGGAGTCATGGTAAGCAGGAATCTAAAGCCAAGACAACAGTGCCTAAGTGTGCGCAATAAGGCTAACAGATTACTAGGATTTATTTCAAGAAGTATAAGCAACAGAAGTCCAAAAGTTATTTTACAGCTCTATACATCACTAGTGAGACCTCATTTGGATTATGCAGCCCAGTTTTGGTCTCCTTACTACAGGATGGATATAGATTCATTGGAGAACATACAAAGAATGACTAAAATGATTTACAGTATAAGAAATCTCCCGTATGAAGATAGACTTAGAGCGTTGAATCTCCACTCTCTGGAGAGACGTAGAATGAGGGGAGATATCATCGAGGTGTACAAGTGGATGATGGGCATAAACAAAGGAGATATTAATAAAATACTGAGGATATCGAACCAAGTAAGAACCAGAAATAACGGATTAAATTTGGATAAATTTAGATTTAGAAAGGACATAGGCAAGTACTGGTTTTCGAACAGAGTTGTAGATGCGTGGAACAATCTTCCGAGTAGGGTGATAGAGGCTAGGACCTTCGGTGGCTTTAAAAAGAGATTGGACAAATATATGAGTGGGAGGGGCTGGGTTTGATTGGTGTCGTGAGTACGGGAATAAATTCTTAGGTAGTGGTGGTTTTGATAAGGACCTGCCTTGTATGGGCCAGTAGGCCTTCTGCAGTGTTCCTCCATTCTTATGTTCTTATGAATCCATTATTGCGGGTTCTCTCTTGGAGAGATATCCTCAAGACCTTATTTATATCCCATTTGTTAATACCCATTTTCCACTTGTATACCTCGATCATGTCTCCCCTCATTCTACGTCTTACAAGTGAATGTAATTTAAGGGTCTTCAATCTTTCTTCGTAAGGAAGATTTCTAATGCTATGTATTAATTTAGTCATTCTACGCTGAATGTTTTCTAATGAATTTATGTCCATTCTGTAATATGGAGACCAAAACTGAGCTGCATAATCTAGGTGAGGCTTTACTAATGATGTATAAAGCTGTAATATAACCTCTGGACTTCTGTTGCTAACACTTCTTGATATAAATCCCAGTAATCTATTTGCCTTTTACGTACGCTTAGGCATTGCTGTGGAAAAATAAACACATAAGCAGTATAATGTGATCCTTTATTGACAACTCAAGAAATGCCTGTGTTCAACACCGAAATTTACACAACCATTTCATAATCTACAGAAACGCAAGACTCATCGCCAGAGAAGAAAACACGCAATACCGAAGAATCCTGGAATCATCACTTATCTGTGTATCCAACAACTTCAACCAGAACAACGGCTTCTACAACATAGCTGAACCTATTGCCAAGAAACTTCTTCAAAGCTATCCCACCTAGAACTCAAGAATGGAACACTGCAGGTCCTTTAAGTCACACAAAGTTTTTAACTATCACACTACTTTTAAGACTGTCACATGCAGCTTTCTCCACCTGACCCAGCATTCTCCACCTGACTATACCCTATATATATTCATGTTACTCATTTTCCAGGTAGATCTGTCTGTGACTCGATAAAGCCCACTGCGTGGGCGAAACGTTGTCAATAAAGGATCACATTATACTGCTTATGTGTTTATTTTTCCATTGTGTCGGTATTTTATACCATTTATTTACAGGCATTGCTGTCTTGGTTTAAGGTTACTGCTTACCATCACCCCCAAGTCCTTCTCGCAATCTGTATAGCTAAGTTCTACGTTATTTAACTTATAAGTGCTTGGGTTATGGACACTCCCGAGCTTCAGAACCTTGCATTTATCTACATTGAACTGCATCTGCCACTTTTCTGACCACGAATTAAGTTTGTCTAAATCTTCCTGAAGTTCTATGACATCTATGTTTGAATCAATTATCCTACCTATCTTCGTGTCGTCGGCGAATTTGCTCATATCACTAGTAATTCCCTCGTCAAGGTCATTGATATATATTATAAATAACAATGGGCCTAAGACTGATCCCTGTGGAACACCACTTGTTACAAGTCCCCATTCGGATTTAACCCCATTTATGCACACTATCTGCTTCCTATTGGTGAGCCATAACTCGATCCATGACAGCACTTTTCCCCCAATGCCATGAGCTGCCACTTTCTTTAACAGTCTCTGGTGC
The DNA here is from genome assembly GCA_009830355.1 of Cherax destructor. NCBI lineage: Eukaryota > Metazoa > Arthropoda > Malacostraca > Decapoda > Parastacidae > Cherax > Cherax destructor. The sequence continues at coordinate 15,945 of WNWK01035943.1, read as the reverse complement.
GGTACTCTATCAAAAGCCTTACTAAAGTCTAAATAAACAATATCGAATTCTTTATCGTGATCAACAGCCTCAAAAGCTTTAGTGAAGAAGGTTAATAAATTAGATAGGCAGGAACGGCCCCTCGTGAATCCATGCTGAGTATCATTATTCAAATTATGGTTATCTAGATGGCTTCTAATAATATCAGCTATAATTGACTCTAGTAATTTGCCTACAATTGAGGTAAGGCTTATTGGGCGGTGATTTGACGGTAGTGACTTGTCCCCTGCTTTATAAATAGGAATTACATTAGCTATCTTCCACATATCAGACACTACACCTGTTTGAAGAGATAAATTAAAAATGTTAGATAATGGTTCACAGAGTTCCATTTTGCATTCCTTAAGAACCCTTGCAAAAAGCCCATCAGGACCCGGCGATTTATTTTGTTTCAATCGGTCTAGTTGTTTCATAACCATTTCGCTAGTGACTGTGATATTACATAATTTATCTTCTTCTGGGCCTCTGTAAAAATAATTTCTGGGATACTATTAGTGTCTTCCTGTGTGAAAACCGAGAGAAAATAATTATTAAAAATAGAGCACATATCATTCTCCTTGTCAGTAAGATGCCCAGAGTTATTTTTAAGGGGACCTATCTTGTACCTAACTTTTGTTCTATAAACCTGGAAAAAACTTTTTGGGTTAGTTTTTGAATCCCTAGCAACTTTAATTTCATAGTCCCGTTTAGCTTTTCTTATCCCCTTTTTAACGTCCCTCTTAATGTCAATATACTGATTCATAAGATGACCCTCACCTCCTTTAATGCGCCTATAAATTCCTTTCTTCTGCCCTAAAAGATATAAATTAGACACATATGCAACATTTGGGTATCTTTATTGAGGAAACGATTCGCCACACAGTGGCTTCATCAGTCCAATACAAAGTAGAAAGGTGTAAGGAGTAGGAGTTTTGAGGTTTCAGTCCTGGCCTGAGTCGATGTGTTCAGTCCATCAATTTTGTAGACAGTCAGCATATGTCCGTAGAGGTGGCTTATATCGAGTCAGGTGAGGTGAAGCAGCGAGGCGGGGTCATGTGGTACCATCCACTGTCGAGTAGTCTTCGTCCAAAGGTTGGACAAGCGTTGAAGAATTCGTTTGTATTAAGATCAACGCTTGTCCAACCTTGACGAAGACTCTACTTCGACTAGTGGATGGTACTATGACCCGCCTCCTGCTCACCTCACTGACTACATATATGCCACCTCTACGACATATGCTTACTTTCTACAAGATTGATGGACTGAACCATCGACTCCAGGCCGAGGACTGATAACCTCAAACTCCTACTCCTTACACCTTCTACTTGTATGAACTGATGAAGCCACTGTGTGGTGAAACGTTTCCTCAATAAAGATACCCAAATGTTGCATATGTGTCTAATTTATATCTTGTCGGTTCTCTGAACCATTCATCTATGCCCTAAAAGATACTTGAGCCTATTATTCATCCATTTTGGGTCATTTCTACTTGATCTAATTACTTTATACGGGATAAATGTTCTTTGGGCAGCCTGTATAGTGTTAAGAAAACTGTCATATTGATACCTCTCTTCGTCACCCCAGTCCACAGTTGATAAGTGTTCTCTAAGTCTATTATAATCTGCTAAGCGAAAATCTGGGACCGTTACTGAATTATCCCTACTATCATACATCCATTCAATGCTAAAGGTAATTGACTTGTGCTCGCTTGAGCCGAGTTCCTCTGTAATTTCTAAATTATTAAGAAGGGTTTCCTTGCTAGCCAGAACCAAGTCAAGTAGGTTATTTCCCCTTGTAGGTTCTGTCACAATTTGCTTCAAAAAGCAATCCTGAACTACTTCTAAAAAGTCGTTAGATTCTAAATTCCCTGTCAAGAAATTCCAATTAATCTGACTAAAGTTAAAGTCCCCTAGAATTACTACATTATCGTGCCTTGTGGCCTTAACAATTTCCTCCCAAAGTAGTCTCCCTTGTTCCCTATCTAAGTTTGGAGGACGGTAAATCACGCCTAAAATCAATTTTTCACACCCCTCTGAAAATTCTATCCAGACAGACTCTGTATGTGTTATTTCAGATTTTATACCCGTTTTTAAGCAACAATTTAAATGATCACGGACATAGAGTGCCACCCCACCCCCCTTTCCGATACTTCTGTCTACTTGGAACAATTTTCCGAGTAGGGTGATAGAGGCTAGGACCTTGGGTGGCTTTAAAAAGAGATTGGACAAATATATGAGTGGGAGGGGCTGGGTTTGATTGGTGTCGTGAGTACGGGAATAAATTCTTAGGTAGTGGTGGTTTTGATAAGGACCTGCCTTGTATGGGCCAGTAGGCCTTTTGCAGTGTTCCTCCATTCTTATGTTCTTATGTAAAACACAGGTAAAGGAATGATGTCATTCCGAAAAAGTAGATTAAGTATATAAGGATAGATCAGCCTGCACAATAAGCAAATTAATATTTACACAAACACAATTAACTAAGGTAGACAGTTTACAACAAAAAATCTACCCAAAACTGCTTTCCACAACAGTAAGGCACAAAATGGAACATGAGAAACCCATCTCAGGAAACCTTAAGTTACATACAGATTGTTGGAAAACGGTTCATACCCAAGTGTGTGAAAAAAAATAAGAACCCTATATAAACAGCTTAAAGGGAACTTTCTACACCTATAACTATACATCACCAGTCCAGTAGGTTATGAAGAAAAGCCACTATGGTTACCCCTGACACCTTTGCTCCATAGGGGTTCCCTCCCACCCCGTCTCCCGTCATACCACACACATCGCACATTCCAGTCATGTGTCATATGCCCACTGAGTCCACCGTCACCCTCCCACCCCTCCCCTTCATTCATACGCTCTTCCCCACTATGTATAACCCCCTCCCTGTCGCCGGCCAGTCCTTTTAAACCCTCCCTCACAGCTCTAGTAAACTACCCACCGCCAACTCCCTATAACCCACAGAAAAAGCTGAATCCCACCTCCGACCATAAAGTTCCCTATTTCTACATTTTGTCCTATAAAACACAGCAGCCAAAGCCTTAACTCCCCCGACACCCCCCTCATACCCCATGACACATACAAGTAGTCTGCCACTAGGTACAATACCGCCCTTCTCACCTCCCTCCCACCCTCCCACATCAAAGCTCAAGGCCCGTAATGTTGAAAGCCCTCTCCCCCCACCCTGCGTAACACCTTCCCAAACCATTCACGCACAACTTTCAATAAAGGACAAAAATACACAGCATGATACGCTGTATCCTCCTCCCCGCATCTATCACACAGCCCTCCCTCCCCTATCCCCATACGGAACAAAATTGCCTTCGATGCAACGATCCCCATTAAAAACCTATACACAAATTCACGTACTCTGGGTTTGAGCCACAACTTTCTTAATCCCTTCCATATACCCATCCAATCATACACAGGGTATATCGCTGCCCCATGCAACACCTCCCCATGCACCCCTCCCCTGCCCAGGAGACTCGCAGTGATCCGCCTCGGCTCCTTAACCACCATGATCCGCCTCAACATTCCCTCACACTCCCTCAGATCATTCCCCTTCCACCACCTTCTGACATCTTCCATAACCAATCCCACTCTCCTCCCACGCACCCCACCCATCCTGAGGTATCAATGCTTAATGTAAACACACTGCAGACGCCTTGCTAACGGGATGAGCCCCAAACCTCCTTGACGTACCCTCGTCATTACCACTTCCTTACTTAACCACGCCCTCCCATAACCCCATATATAACGTAATGCCCTTCTCCGCAATTCCTTCACATCCTCAAAAATAATGGGGAACACCGCCGCCACATGCCACAGTTTACTAAACACTAATGAATTGACGATCACTACCCTCTGATGCAATGTGACGTCCCCAGGCTGCCATCCACCAATACGCTTAATAGCCTCCCTTACTACCACCTCTGCATTAACCGCCCAGGCCTCCACCGGGTCTGCCCGGTACACCACCCCACAAATCTTCACCTGTTCCACTATTGCCCACCCCCTGCCCTCACCAACCCTCCCCCCTACCCACCTACCTACCTCCAACAATTTAGATTTCGCATAGTTTACTTTCATCCCAGTAGCCTTCCCAAAAATCTCTACAAAACGCCCCACATTCACTAACTCCTCTACGTCTCGCACTAGTACAGTAGTATCATCCACATATCCAACTATCCCTACATCCCCTTCCGTCCCCTCAGCCCTTCCTCCTGAAACTAAACGATAAAAGGGGTCTTGCATGCAAGCAAACAATACCTGGGACAAGGGGCAGCCCTGTCTTAAACCCTTATCCATAGGCACCTCCATTCCAATTTTACCATTTATCTGTATCCGAACCTTGGCTCTGGCATACAGAGTCTCTACCCACCCTACTAATTCATTCCCAAAACCCTGCCTCCTCATGATATCGTACAACATACTCCTGTCAACACTATCATAAGCAGCACTCCAATCGATACTCAACACCCCCAGCCCCTTCACCACTCTCAATATAATCCCTAATTTGACCATGACCCACACCCATGCTTCTACCTGGGATTCCACATTGTCCCTTATGTAAGACCATTCCCACCACTTTCTTAAGCCTATTACCTAGTACCTTTGCGAAGATCTTATAATCCGCACACATTAATGTTATAAATCTATAATCCTTCATCGTCCTACATTCCTCTTTTTTCTTCACCAAAACCATAACCCCAGTGTTCTGCATGCTACCCAATACCCTCCCATTCTTCATACAATTGAATACTTTAACTAAACAATCCCTTAGGGGCTCCCAATTATGCACATAGAAATCATTAGGAAGACCATCCAATCCGGGTGCCTTCCCTTTGCTCAAACCCTGCACTGCCTCCCATACCTCTTCCTCACAAATCTCTTCCTCCATTTCTTTCCTGTCGTCCTTACTAACAATAGACCTAATCCCGTCCCCTACTACTGTCCTGTCCCTCACCCCTCCCTCTTCCTCCTGCAAGTACTCTTTTACCCAGTGATCTGCATAGTTACTTATTTCCTCAGTAGTTCGGAGCAATTGTCCTTCCCTATACCCCCCAACTCCCGACAGACCTCCAACATCATCATAGTTGTGTCCCTCTGCCTCTTCTTAAACCGTCGGAGAACACAGGCCGATGGTCTGTCTCCCCACAAGACCTCCTCTAGTCCTCCTCTCACGCGTGTTGCATTAAAGTGCTCATTCTGCAGTTCTCTCAGACGCTCTTTCAGAATACCCCTCTCATCCATCCTAGAATTCCCGCCCCTTTTGTAAAAATCCTCCAGTTGACCCTCCAAGTACCTCTGTAATCCGAATTTTCCCCAATTCTCTTCCCTGCCCATTTTTGTATAATACTTCCTAATACACGGCTTCGCCCACATTTCCCACCAACTCAGTAAGTCTCCCGCATGCTGACCTCTCTCCCATTGCCCCTGCCACCATGCAGCAAAACTTTCTCCCTCACCAACTCCCTGCAGTAAACTTATATTCAATTTCCAGTAGCTGTCATACCTTTTAATCATTCCTTCCCAGCTAATATCTGCCAACACACCCCTATGATCAGAATATCCCACATCCATAGCTTCTACCCTACCAACCTGTATCTCCTTAGTTACATAAATCCTATCTAGGCGCGCCTGATATCCCCGCCTCACGAAAGTGTGCTCCACACACCATCCTCCTCTCCTAACTACATCCATCATCCCGGCCGCTCCTAATACCTCCCTCAGCACTCCCAGGACACAGCCCGCTCCCGTGGGCTCTACATCCTTACCCCGTATGACACAGTTCCAGTCTCCTCCTATAATGGTTATCTCAGGCAGTCCTCTCAAATGATACAGCAATACATCCTTTACGAAACGTTCCTTAGTACTCCTGCAGAGATCCGCCGGCATATACACACTTATAAAACTCACGCGTACATCTCCCCATACCCCGTCCACCCTCACCACCCTACCCTCATCACCCGTCTCCCATGCTAATAACTTAAAAGGACTGACCTCGCGCATGACCACAGCAGCCCCTCCCTTTAATTTCCCTGAATCACCTGCATACACTCTGTACCCATTCAAACACAATTCCCTCGCACACCTGAAATTATGTTCTTGTACAAAACAAATATCTACCTGAAAACGTCGCATAGTCACCTCAAGCCACCGTCGTTTCACCTCGGCCCGAAGGCCGTTAACATTTATAGTGAGACTTCTGAAGACAACATAGGGAGTTTTCCTCGATACCTCTGGACTTTTGGCGCTCCTCCCCAATTCTTCTGCACACCCTGACCACGTTTAAGCCCTTCTCTTCCTGACACCCCACCCTTACCCTTGCGGGCAGCATCTACCCATGACTTTGTACAAACTTTCTGTGCGGGTGTGATCAAGTCCTCATCGTACCCACCCACTGTAATCCATAGCCACATTTTCCAACTGTTCGTCCTGCCTATGAACCACAGCCACCACATCCTGCACCACCAGGTTAGATTCCCCGGCATGTGATGTAATCCCACCCTCCCCAGGCAACTCCACAGACTCCACATGCCCAACTCCAGGCTCCAAAGGGGACTCTTCTCCAGGTGTGCCAAGAAAATCTCTGAGGGCATCTTGCAAAATATGGGGCAAGTCCCCCTGCAAAATCTCCCCATCCACAGAAGCATTCTCCCCCTCCGGCTTTTCTGCACCCGATCCTTCAGGCAGTGTCTCACAGGTGACGCCTGTCTCGTCCACCTCATCACTCCACCGCTTACTCTGTCTCACACTTGGTGGTACTGGCACCACACTCTCTGTCCTGTCAACCACCTTGTCATCCATTCTTTCTTCCTGACGACGGTCTGTCCTCCTCCCACAAGCAGCTGCAACATGATCATACGCCCCACGTAGTCTGCAGGCTCGTTGTTGACCGGCGTATGTGACGTAGACTTGAGTCCTAAAATCCTCAAGGACAACATACGAAGGTATAGGCCGCCGGAGAGTCATTTTAAGGGAATATGACCCTTCCTGTAACCATGCGTAAATTACGTCGGTCCATTTGCCCATCACAGCCGTATGCACCACTCCAAATTGTTGAAACGCTGCTCGAATATCCCCATCCAAAACTTCAAATGGCACGTTTCGGACTCGAATATATGTATAATATCTTGCGATAACCTTATTTGTTATAAGGTGTCATGTTGATGTGTGTATTTTGTATATTTCGTTTACATTAAATATTATAAAAAAAAAAAATTCTCATGATTGTTATGGGAATAGGCACATTTAGTGTGCAGATTTCTTTTGGGGTAGGTGAGGTTGAGGGGGGGTCATGTTTTTATAGTTCTCGATTATGATATTAAATAAATTACGTGTTCTTACTGGCAGTTATAATTGTTCATGATGCCAATGATATGTATTTTTATACTGTCTTGTGCTTTATCGTCAGTATGTTGCATTGTATTCGTGTTCATTGTATTCGGATGGCAAGTTTTTTTACTTGGAATTTTGAAGCCGAGATTCATGTGAGTTTATACACATGGGTGTTTGGTTGTATTATTGTAATATCTTGTACTGGTTATAAGGTCATATTGATTTCTGTGTATGTATAATGTCTGTTTTAAAAAAAAAAAAAATTGCCTATGTCCTTTCTAAATCTAAATTTATCCAATTTAAATCCGTTATTTATGGTTTTTACTTGGTTCGATATCCTCAGTATTTTATTAATATCTCCTTTGTTTATGCCCATCATCCACTTGTACACCTCGATGATATCTCCCCTCATTCTACGTCTCTCCAGAGAGTGGAGATTCAACGCTCTAAGTCTATCTTCATACGGGAGATTTCTTATACTGTAAATCATTTTAGTCATTCTTCTTTGTATGTTCTCCAATGAATCTATATCCATCCTGTAGTAAGGACACCAAAACTGAGCTGCATAACCCAAATGAGGTCTCACTAGTGATGTATAGAGCTATAAAAAAACTTTTGGACTTCTGTTGCTTATACTTCTTGAAATAAATCCTAGTAATCTGTTAGCCTTATTGCGCACACTTAGGCACTGTTGTCTTGGCTTTAGATTCCTGCTTACCATGACTCCCAAGTCTTTTTCACATTCTGTATGATCAAGCTCTACTTCACCTAGTTTATAAATTCGAGGGATATTTTCATTACCAAGGACTAGTACCTTACACTTGTCCACATTGAACTTCATCTGCCACTTTTCAGACCAAGACATTAATTTGTCCAAATCCTCCTGGAGTTCACTAGTATCCTCCTGAGAATGAATCATACGGCCTATTTTTGTATCATCAGCAAATTTACTCATGTCACTAACAATTCCTTCATCAAGGTCATTTATGTAAATTATGAACAACAATGGGCCTAAAACTGATCCTTGTGGAACACCACTAGTGACTAATCCCCATTCAGATCTGACCCCATTAATGGAAACTCTCTGCTTTCTATTGGTAAGCCATGCCTCTATCCATGCTATGCAACTATCGTCCTTGGCTGCCTCTTGACTCCTCCCACCTCTGCTATAAGCCCCTCCCACTTCTGCAATAAGCCAATAAGCAGCTTCAACACTGTATTATGATGTTGAGTGGTAAATTTAGTGTATTGGAAAGAAATATATAGAGAAAATTAAACAAAATAAAAAAAACAAAAAAAAATTATGTCGCGCGGTCAAACTTTTTTTGCCTTGCGCGTCGTAAGATAATATGTTTCAAATAGCTATAATTTGCTTTACAAACGTTGTATTAAAATGGGATTTTCACCAAAATGTTGCCAGATTCTTAAACTATTTTTCAGTCAACAAAACTCATTTTCCATATTTTTTCAATTATTTTCGTGCGCCGCCAGATCACATGTACCCTCCTCCCTTAAGAGTCTCTTGGGAGGTACTCTATCGAAGGCCTTACTGAAATCCAAGTAAACTATATCATATTCTTTATCATTGTCTACTGCCTCAAATGTTTTATTGAAAAACGTCAGTAAATTTGTCAGGCAGGAACGACCTCTCGTGAACCCATGCTGAGATTCATTAATCAAATTATGTTCTTCAAGGTGACTTCTAATAATATCAGCTATAATTGATTCTAATAATTTGCCTACTATAGACGTGAGGCTTATTGGACGGTAATTTGATGGAATTGACTTATCCCCTGATTTGAATATAGGAACTACATTAGCTATCTTCCACATCTTTGGCACAACACCAGTTAGGATGGACGTATTAAACACATTCGTTAATGGCTGACTAAGTTCCATCTTGCATTCTTTAAGTATGTAATAATATTGGTAGAATTACCGACAATATGTTAAGAAAAGGACACAATGCAACTAGTGACATTTTATTGTGGCAACGTTTTGCTTCCAGGAGCTTCAAGCCGTTACAAGCGATACATGGACACAGAGGGTATATATACTTCCAAGTGAGGTGTAATACTAGTGGTGGTAGAAGTAGTAGTGATATAAGTTGTAGTAGTAGTAGTAGTAATACATTAGGTAGAACAATCAATTTGCACAAGAGTAAAGGTGATAAACAATTACATGGGTAGTATAAAATAGGTTAGACAAATATTTCTGCTGGAGGTTGAATAGAGAAGGCCTGTAGGAGTGTTCCACATCTGATGTGCTTGTGTTGAATTAGCATCACATAGTCTCTCCTGCTAATTCAACACAAGCACATCGTAGATGTGGAACACTCCTACAGGCCTTCTCTATTCCAACCTCCAGCAGAAATATTTGTCTAACCTATTTTTATACTACCCATGTTTTTGTTTTATCACCTTATATTCTTGTGCAAATTGATTGTTCTACCTTATTGTATTACTACTACTACTACAACTTATATCACTACTACTTCTACTACCACTAGTATTACACCTCACTTGGAGAGTATATATATATACCCTGTGTCCATGTATCGCTTGTAACGGCTTGAAAAAGCTCCTGGAGAGCGAAACGTTGCCACAATAAAATGTCACATTAGTTGCATTTGTGTCCTTTTACTTAACATTCTTTAAGTACCCTGGAAAACAACTCGTCGGGTCCCGGGTACTTATTTTGCTTCATTTTATCTATCTGTTTGATAACCATGTCCCTCGTGACAGTAATATTAGTTAACTTGAATTCTTCAGGAACTGAATAATTGTTAATTTCTGGAATCTCATTTACGTCTTCTTGTGTAAAGACTGACAAAAAAATAGTCAATAAATAGAGAACACATTTCCAGTTCGTTATCCGTCAGCTGTCCATTCCCAATTTTCAGAGGTCCTACCTTTTCCCTCACCTTCGTCGTATACACTTGAAAGAACCCTTTTGGATTAGTCTTTGATTCATTAGCAACCTTAATCTCATAGTCATGTTTAGCCTTTCTAATCCCTTTTTTACTTTCTTTTCAACTGAACATATTGGTCAATAAGGTTAACATCTCCTCTTTGATGCGCCTATAAATTCCTCTTTTTTCCTAATAGATGTTTTAGCCTCTTGGTAATCCATTTGGGATCGTTATTATTTGACCTAAATTCTCTCTGGGAATAAATATACTCGATGCACGTTGTACATTATTAAGAAAAAAATCATAAACGCAGATCCCATCGTAATCGTTAGCTAGATTACCCCAGTCGAGATTAGACAGGTGTTCTCTAAGTCCAATATAGTCGGCAGAACGAAAATTAGGAACTTTTACCGTATTATCCCTATTCTCGTACTCCCAGGTAATATTAAAAGTAATGGATTTGTGATCACTTGCGCCAAGCTCTTCAGTGATCTCCAGATTGTAATAATATTGGTAGAATTACCGACAATATGTTAAGTAAAAGGACACAAATGCAACTAATGTGACATTTTATTGTGGCAACGTTTCGCTCTCCAGGAGCTTTGTCAAGCCGTTACAAGCGATACATGGACACAGTGGGCATATATATACTCTCAAAGTGAGGTGAAATACTAGTGGTGGTAGAAGTAGTAGTGATATAAGTAGTAGTAGTAGTAGTAGTAGTAATACAATAAGGTAGAACAATCAATATGCACATGAGTAAAAGGTGATAAAACAAATACTTAGGTAGTATAACAATAGGTTAGACAAATATTTCTGCTGGAGGTTGAAATATAGAAGGCCTGTAGGAGTGTTCCACATCTACGATGTGCTTGTGTTGAATAAGCAGGAGAGACTATGTGATGGTAGGGTTTACTGTTTTCAGGAGGATTCTTGCTAATACTTCAGAGATGGTGAAGCTGCCTTTGTTTTGTTTAATTGTGTTAGAAACAGAGATAAGTGCTGATTCAAGGCATTTGCGTCTACGGAAATTAGTTTCTTTGATTACTAGTCGGGCGTCTTTGAATTTCATGAGATGATTGTTGGAATTTCGGTCAGAATACACACCCACCTTGGCCCCTTCATCTTCTTCACTACCTGTGCTCGCCCAAACACTATTCTCAACATACACGACCTTTCCTTAGTCTTCAACTACACCAACACACCAACATACCTACTTGCTGACATGAATGCCAAACACAACAACACCTTTCATCACACCAGTAACAACCAACTTGGTCACCAATTACTCAACTTCACAAACCATAAACACCTAATTCACCTCGGCCCAGACTTCAACACCTTCTACAACCACATGGGCCAAGGCAAACCCGATATCATTCTGGCAAACCGAGCTAGCTCTCTCTTCCAACACTACATCTCAACTGGCCCTATTACAGGCTCTGACCACATCCCAGTCATCTTACACATCTCTTCCAACCCTATCCTCATCCCAGCCAGACCTTCCTTCTCCTACAAGAACGTTGACTGGGATGCTTTCAAACAACATATAGATAATACTAACCTCACCTATGACTACACCAACAAACCTATCTCTGACATTGACACTCAACTTGATCTCATCCAAGACACCATTACACAAGCAGCCAACTCCGCAATACCAAAGAAAACTCACACCACTCGTTATTCTTTCAAACCCTCAATCAGAACAAGAAGATTAATTATCTGCTACCACAACCGCTTCCTCTACAACACACATAGATTTAATCAAGTCCGATTAGATCTCACTTACCTCAGAAACAACATTCTACACAGTCTAGACCAAGACCACAACTCTCATTGGTCACAGCTCATACTACAAGCAGACAAACAGCGAATTAAAAACTCCAAAGCCTTCTGGAACTTTATCAAAGAAATCAGAGGTACCACTCCCACCAACAAATTCAAACACATCACCCACAACAACACACACATCTCAGACCCGCAGGCTGCTACAAACATCTTCAAACACATCTGGGAGAACATCTTCCACCCTCACCCACCCCACCCTAACGCCATCCAACACATTCAGAACATAGAACACTTGAACACACACACACACACGAAACAACACCAGACATCCACATCCATCTGGACTCCCTTACCTCCTCCCAAGAACTCGACACTCCTTTCACCAACACAGACATTAAAACTCTCCTCAGACACCTTCCTCCCAAGGCTCCTGGTGCCTCTGGCCTAAACCATATTATCCTAAAACACCTTCCTGACTCTATCATTACTTCCTACACAAACCTCCTCAATGCCTCCCTTGCTTCTGGTTACTTCCCTTCACTCTTCAAAGCTGCTACCGCTATCCTCCTTCCCAAACCCAATAAAGACCACTCTGACCCTAGAAACTATCGTCCTATCAGCCTCCTCGAAACATTAGGTAAACTCTTTGAAAAACTCATCAACCATCGTCTTCGCAGATACCTGGAACACAAATCACTTCTTTCTAACGGCCAGTTTGGCTTCAGAACTCACAGATCTACACAGGATGCCATTAACATCATTCTCAACTACATCCACATAAACACAAAACAAAGAAACAGGACAGCCCTGGTTGCAAAAGACGTTGAAAAAGCTTTTGACACTGTCTGGCATGTAGGGCTCAAACACAAACTCTGCACTACTTGTAAACTCCTCTGCAACTTCCTTGACGGCCGCACAATGAGAATCAAATTCCAAGGCTGCTACTCTGACTACTTCACACTAAATGCTGGAGTACCCCAGGGATCTGTCCTCTCCCCTACCCTCTACATTTTATACACTAACGACATTCCAACACCTGTATACCACAACTCCATCACACTAGCCTATGCAGACGACATTACACAACTCATCACTCACGCCAATATAGATACACTCTCACACAAAACACAGAATGAGGTCGACAGGATTGCCTTCTGGGAACAAAAATGGAGGATCAAAACCAATGCAGCTAAATCCAGCATTACATATTTTAACTATAGGAAACGTGATCCTCCATTACCTGTCGAGCTCAGAACAGCTGACACCCGCACCTACATCCCTATCACACAATCTGTCACAGTCCTTGGCACCAAACTACACCTCTATAAATTCCGAATACGCCCTCTGATAACTTACTCTCCTCTAGCCCTCTCTCTTGCAGCCAAAACAAACTTACTTAAACTGCAGCGTGTCCAGAACAAGGCTCTGCGCTGGGTGCTTGATGTCAGATGGGAGGACTTCGCCACAAGCGAGTCTCTCCATGCCCAGTTAGACAACCCTGCGCTGAATCTGTACTGGAAGACTCTCAGTGACAGACAGACAAACTTGAGACACGACATGATTACTGGACCTCTCTCCTTGACGAAGACATTCGTAGACCCACAAACCAACACAACTTTTTTTATTCCTTGTATGAACCTGCTCCTAACCCTATTTACAAATAACCTTTTAATTCTATGCCAGGTACCTTGAGCTGTTCGCCCCTCTGATCCACTTTCGCCTTAGCTGCTGGGTTAAGCCCTGGCTCAACTTCTACACTCCTCTCTAGCGCTAATCTTCGCCTGTCCCGTCCTCCCCGCTCACCCCACAGAAGTCTCATCAACAGGAGAGCCTGCTATTCCTGTTCTCAAGTCTGCCCCACGATCGCCTTAGCTGCTGGGTTAAGCCCTGGCTCTATTTCTACGACTAAGAAGACTCCTCTCCAGCGCTATTCTTCGTCACGTCTTCCCCGCTCATCCCATTGGGATCTTACCTGAACTTATTAGATTCGATTCGACCTGGACTTCAGATTCTCTACACCAGCGGTGCTGAAAACACCTACTCCTAGGCCGAGGGACTGATTACCTCACCTTTTGTATATAGTTCTACTCTCTTCAAATTATGTCCTAGAATTTTGTATTGATAAAGCCACTGGTTGGCGAAACATTTACTATAAAGATACCCAGATGTTGCACAAAGGTCTTAATTTTCAACATGAACAACGCCTGCGTACAACACCGAAATTCTTCCAATCATCTCATGAAATTCAAAGACGCCCGTTTAGTAATCAAAGAAACTGATTTCCGCAGACGCAAGTGCCTAGAATCAGCACTTATCGCTGTTTCTAACACAATTAAACAAAACAAAGGCAGCTTTACCACATCTGAAGTCTTAGCAAGAATCCTCCTGAAAACAGTAAATCCTACCATCTCATAGTCTCTCCTACTACACAAGCACTTCGCAGATGTGGAACACTGCTACAGGCCTTCTCTTTTCCAACCTCCAACAGAAATATTTGTCTAACCTATTTTTATACTACCCAAGTAATTGCTTTTATCACCTTTTACTCATGTGCAAGTTGATTGTTATACCTTATTGTATCACTACTACTACTACGACTTATATCACTACTACCTCTACCACCACTAGTAATACACCTCACCCTGAACCTATATATACCCTGTGTGTCAATGCATTGTTTGTAACGGCTTGAAAAAGCTCCTGGAGAGCGAAACGTTGCCACAATAAAATGTCTCATCAGTTGCATTTGTGTCCTTTTACTTAACAATGGAGTCAGTGTCCCCATGAGTGTGCTATTGAGTCAGTGTCCTCATGCCCAACCGTGTGTTTGTTATTGTCTGTATACACACTCACACACTCTCATCTCTTGGAATCAATAACAATGTAGAAAATAAATATTAGGTTTTATATTTATTCACAATTGTATTGCAAGTCGTTGACCTATTGCTCATCAGTTGTGCATGTGACACTCGCTGGTGGATAGTAGTGGATGATGGTGAGTTATGGTGGATGATTCTAGTGGGTGGTAGTGGATGATGCTGCTGGTGGGTGATAGTGGATGGTAATTGTGGATGGTAGTGATGAATAGTGGTGGATGGTAGTGATGAATGATGGTGGTTGAGGATGGTAGTGATGAATTATGGTAGTGGATGGTAGTGATGAATGATGGTGGTGGATGTTAGTGATGAATGATAGTGGTGGATGGTAGTGATGAATGATGGTGGTGGATAGTAGTGATGAATGATGGTGGTGGATGGTAGTGATGAATGATGGTGGTGGATGGTAGTGATGAATGATGGTGGTGGATGGTAGTGATGAACGATGGTGGTGGATGGTAGTGATGAATGGTGGTGGTGGATGGTAGTGATGAATGATGGTGGTGGATGGTAGTGATGAATGATGGTGGTGGATGGTAGTGATGAATTATGGTGGTGGATGGCAGTGATGAATGATTGTAGTTGATGGTAGTGATGAATGATGTTGGTGGATGGCAGTGATGAATGATGGTGGTGGATGGTAGTGATGAATGATGGTGGTGGATGGTAGTGATAAACGATAGTGGTGAATGGTAGTGATGAATGATAGTGGTGGATGGTAGTGATGAATGATAGTGGTGGATGGTAGTGATGAATGATGGTGGTGGATGGTAGTGATGAATGATGGTGGTGGATGGTAGTGATGAATGATGGTGGTGGATGGTAGTGATGAATGATGGTGGTGGATGGTAGTGATGAATGATGGTGGTTGATTATAGTGATGAATGATTGTGGTGGATGGTAGTGATGAATGATGGTGGTGGATGGTAGTGATGAATGATGGTGGTGGATGGTAGTGATGAATGATGGTGGTGGATGGTAGTGATGAATGATGGTTGTGGATGGT
>WNWK01035942.1:0-19469 GCA_009830355.1 Cherax destructor | reverse complement strand
GGAATAGTTGCGGATAGGTGCCGTGAGATAGTCGTTGGTGGAGTGTTTGAACTTGGGATTTTGCTTGCCAGCTTTTTACCTATGGTGGAGAAGAAATCATTGATTTTTGTTTGCTGTTTCAATAGGTGGGAGTAGGGGTTCATCTGGTTTTGTTAGCTTGATTGTTCTGTTTGTGGATATCTTTTTAGTTCCTAAATTTCAGATAGGGTTTTCCAGGTCTTTTAATATCACCTCTTAAGTTATGTAATCTGTTCTCATAGTAAAATTTTTTTTACCTAATCAGACTTGTTAGGTTTGATGAGTAACGTTTTGTTTGTTCTCTTGTTATTTGTCCCATTCTGTACTTTTTTTCATATGGGTGCTTTATATTAATGGATTTGAGTATGCTGGGGTTAGCCAGGGACTATTTAATTTTTTAGCTGTGATTTGTTTAGTTTTTTTAGGGCAATGCTTATTATAGATTATTGGGTTTTTTTAAAAAACTTATTAATACATAAGTCAGTATCTGGGAAGTTGTCTATTTCTGTTTGCCAGTCAGTGTTTGTCATAGCTTTTATAAAGTTATTTATAGCTGTCTCATTATGTAGTCTGAAGGTAACTTTAGTAGTCTCTAGCAGAAATTTTTCCCGAGTTGGTTATGAAAAGGTTGGGTAGTGGTCTGTGGTATTGTCTGTGATTATGCCTGATTTTTTGGGATATGGTGTTAGTCCAGATATGGTCTAATAGAGAGGCACAGGTCTCAGAGATTCTTTGTGCATGTATTGTTAATATATTCAAGCTGGTCTGAGTATAACATAGCTGTGCCACCTCCTTGTTGGTCTTGCCTACAATTGTGTATGGCTGTGTAACCAGGAATGGCATAGATATCTGTAGTATGAGGCTTTAGCCAGGTTTCAGTGAGGGCAATGATGGACATACTGGCCTGTAGTGAGTTTAATAATGCTGTGATGTCATCAAAATGTTTGTAAAGATCTGACATTGTAGTTAAAGATAGTTATGTTATTGTTGGCTTTGAGTAGTGTTTTAGCCTGTTCTGCTGTGTAGTAATGACAGTTGGTGTTAGGTTCATGTAAATCATTTAATAGACGGTTGGTATCAGGATCAATGTTTGGATTCATAAGATTTAGTGTTTTTTTTTCAACAATTCGGCCGTCTCCCACCGAGGCAGGGTGACCCAAAAGAAAGAAAATCCCCAAAAGAAAATACAGTGGTACCTCGAGTTATGATGGTCCCCAAAATCGCCCTTTATGTAAGTTTATTTTTTAAATGCTTTTGTAAGTATATTTTTGGGTGTGTAAAAGGACTAGTCTATTTTACATTATTCCTTATGGGGATAAATTCGTTTGGTAATTGCACTTGAACAGCATTCTCGAACGAAAAATATCGTAACTTCGAGTACCACTGTACTTTCATCATCATTCAACACTATCACCACACACATACATAATCACTGTCTTTGCAGAGGAGCTCAGATACAACAGCTGAGAATTGTCCCTCCCAGCTGTCACTATCCCAGACCCCTCCTTTAAAGTGCAGGCATTGTACTTCCCATTTCCAGGACTCAAGTCCAACTAAATCAATTAACTGGTTTCCCTGAATCCCTTCACACAATGTTACCCTGCTCACACTCCAACAGATCGTCATGTCCCAAAACTATTCGTCTCCATTCACTCCTATCTAACACGCTCACACATGCTTGCTGGAAGTCCAAGCCCCTTGCCCTAAAACCTCCTTTACCCCCTCCCTCCAACCTTTTCTAGGACGACCCCTACCCGCCTTCCTTCCCCTACAGATTTATACGCTCTCCAAGTCATTCTACTTTGATCCATTCTTTCTAAATGACCAAACCACCTCAACAACCCTTCTTCAGCCCTCTGACAAATACTTTTAGTAACTCCACACCTTCTCCTAATTTCCACATTCCAAATTTTCTGCATAATATTTACACCACACATTGCCCTAGACAGGACATCTCCACTGCCTCCAGCCTCCTCCTCGCTGCAGCATTTGCAACCCATGCTTCACACCCATATAAAGAGTTGAGTACGACTATACTTTCGTACATTCCTTCTTTGCCCCCATGGATAACGTTTTTGTCTCCACAGATACCTCAACGCACCACTCACCTTTTTCCTTCATCAATTCTATGATTAACCTCATCCTTCATAAACCCATCCTGACACGTCAACTCCCAAATATCTGAAAACATTTACTTCTTCCATAATCCCTCTCTCCAATGTGATATCCAATTTTTCTTTATTTAAATCGTTTGATACCCTCATCACCTTACTCTCATATATGTTCACTTTTAACTTTCTACCTTTACACACACTCCCAAACTCGTCCACTAACCTTTGCAACTTTTCTTTAGAATCTCCCATAAGCACAGTATCATCAGCAAAAAGTAACTGTGTCAACTCCCATTTTGCATTTAATTCTCCAAAATTTAATCCACCCCTCTCCCCAACACCCTAGCATTTACTTTTTTTACAACCCCATCTATAAATATATTAAACAACCATGGTGACTTTACACATCCCTGTCTAAGACCTACTTTTACCGGGAAGTACTCTCCTCTCCTACACACCCTAACCTGAGCCTCACTATCCTCATAAAAACTCTTTACAGCCTTCAGTAACTTACTACCTATTCCATACACTTGCAACATTTGCCACATTGCTCCCCTATCCACTATCATATGCCTTTTCTAAATCCATAAATGCAATAAAAACTTCTCTACCTTTATCTAAATACTGTTCACATATATGCTTCATTGTAAACACTTGATCTACACATCCCCTACCCACTCTAAAGCATCCTTGCTCATCTGCAATCCTACTCTCTGTCTTACCTCTAATTCTTTCAATAATAACCCTGCCATACACTTTACCTGGTATACTCAGTAAACTTATTCCCCTATAATTTTACACTCTCTTTTATCCCCTTCCCTTTATATAAAGGAACTATACATGCTCTCTGCCAATCCTAGGTACCTTCCCCTCTTTCATACATTTATTAAACAAAAATACCAACCACTCCAGCACTATATCCCCCCCTGCTTTTAACATTTCTGTCATGATTCCGTCAATTCCAGCTGCTTTACCCCCTTTCATTCTACGTAATGCCTCACGCACCTCCCACACACTCGCATCCTGCTCTTCTTCACTCCTAAACGATGTTGTACCTCCCTGGCCAGTACATGAAATTACCGCCTCCCTTTTTTCATCGACATTTAAAAGTTCCTCAAAATATTCCGCCATCTACCCAATACCTCCAGCTCCCCATCCACTAACTCCCCTACTCTGTTTTTAACTGACAAATCCATTCGTTCCCTAGGCTTTCTTACCTTGTTTATCTCACTCCAAAAATTTTTCTTGTTTTCAGCAAAATTTCTTGACAGAGCCTCTCCCATTCTTTCATCCGCTCTTCTTTTGCACTCTCTCACCACTCTCTTCACCTTTCTTTTTACTCTCCATTACTCTGCTCTTCTATTAACACTTCTGTTTTGTAAAAACCTCTCATAAGCTACCTTTTTCTCTTTATCCACCCTTTACTTCTTCATTCCACCACTCACTCCTCTTTCCTCCTGCACCCACCCTCCTATAGCCACAAACTTCTGCCCCACATTCTAATACTGAATTTTAAAACTATCCCAACTCTCTTCAACCCCCCCACTACTCCTACTTGCACTAGCCCACTTTTCTGCCAATAGTTGCTTATATCTCACCCTAACTTCCTCCTCCCTTAGTTTATACACTTTTACCTCTCTCTTACTTGCTGTTGCCATTTTCTTTTTGTCCCATCTACCTTTTACTCTAACTGTAGCTACAACCAAATAATGATCTGATATATCCATTGCCCCTCTATAAACATGTACATCCTGAAGCCTACTCATCAACCTTTTATCCACCAAAACATAATCCAACAAACTACTTTCCTTACGTGCTATATCATACCTTGTATATTTATTTATCCTCTTTCATAAAATATGTATTACTTATTACCAAACCTCTTTCTACACATAGCTCAATTAATGGTTCCCCATTTACATTTACCCCTGGCACCCCAAATTTACCTACTACTCCCTCCACAACATTTTTACCCACTTTAGCATTAAGATCCCCAACCACAATTACTCTCTCACTTGGTTCAAAACTCCCCACACTCACTCAACATTTCCCAAAATCTCTCTCTCTCCTCTACACTTCTCTCCTCTCCAGGTGCATAAACACTTACTATAACCCACTTTTCACATCCAACCTTTATTTTACTCCACATAATCCTTGAATTTATACATTTATATTCCTTCTTTACCTGCCATAACTGATTATTCAACATTACTGCCACTCCTTCTTTAGCTCTAACTCTATTTGAAACCCCTGACCTAATCCCATTTATTTCTCCCCACTGAAACTCTCCTACCCCCTTCAGCTTTGTCTCACTTAAAGCCAGGACATCCAGCTTCTTTTCATTCATAACATCTACAATCATCTCTTTCTTATCATTCGCACAACATCCACGCACATTCAAACATCCCACTTTGACGGTTTTCTTCTTATTATTATTAGTAAGCTATACAGGAAAAGGGTTACTGCCATTGTTCCGGCATTTTAGTTGACTTTTACAACACGCATGGCTTACGGAGGAAAGATTCTTATTCCACTTCCCCATGGATATGAAAGGAAAAGCAATAAGAACAAGAACTATTAAGATAAAATCAAAGAAAACTCAGATGAGTGTGTATACATAAACGTGTACATGTTTGCGTAGTGTGACCTAAGTGTAAATAGAAGTAGCAAGACGTACCTGAAATCTTGCATGTTTATGACACAGAAAAAAGACACCAGCAATCCTACCATCATGTAAAACAGTTTCAGGTTTCTGTTTCACAGTCACCTGGCAGGATGTAGTACCTCCCTGGGTGGTTGCTGTCTATAATGATTCTATAATTAAACTTAAAAATAGAACTTAAAAATAGAACAACGCAAGTAGACTTAAGAATAGGACAATCCAAAAGGAGTTCTTGGCACGTGAGTTAGTACGTTGGATATGTTTACAAAAATGAAAAAATGAGCTAAGGTAGTCAATTTACAGCTAATAAGAATCTAAAACTATAGCACCCGAGTTAGCACCTGAGTTAGTTAATTAAACAAAAGTTTATATATGAGTGTGATTTTAAAAAGATTTAAGAACAATGAATAATGCTAAACTTAAAGATATGATATTTGATCAATTGATTTTATGAGCTATTGGAATAACACACTTTTGAACAGAAGTCACAGATATTTAGGATATATCTTTACAGTCTGCAATGAAATAAAATTTACTTTACTTTACAGTGTAATTGATTTATTATTTAACTAGTTAATAGAACTGGTTGGAAGGTTACTATGATTAATAGTAAGTTATAATGGAACAAATATTAAGATTCAGTATTGCACTAGTTGTGATTATAGAAATAATTAAAGGTAATATAATGAAAATCAAAGTTAACTATTAAAGGAGAAATAATAATATAATAATAATAATATTTTTATTTTGATGCATGTTACAAGTGTACACTGTTATTGGTAGTTACAATTATAAAACTGTAATGCAAGGAGAGCCACTGGCATGCCATGGCATTAGGGGCAGTTTATTCTAAAGACTTATTCACTAAGTACTTAATGCTAAAGAAATTGATTGAGTTTATTCTAGTTCTGTATTATTTTAAATTATAATATGGTTATACATACTATTAAAAGACAATACAAGAGAAATTGGTTGAGTTTAATCTAGTTTTATATTTTATTTCAAGTTACAATATGTTGATGCTATACTAGTATAATAACAATACTAGAAAAATTTATAGAGTTTCTTCTAGTTATATATTTTATTTCAAATTAAGAAAAAGATGATACTATAAGATTTTAAATGACAATATGATGATATGAAATTGCAACAAGTGTTAAGGAGGATGAACATATCAAATTGAGATTATCTTAAGTAAAATAATATTGGGTTTGAAAGTTTGCTACAGTATGAGTATTTAGTATAGGGTGAGTAGGTGATTTTGAGAAGAGTCTTGAATTGATAATAGTGTAATAGTATAATAGTGTACAAAAGTAAAATTTATTAATATTAAAAAATAGCTTGAAATAAAATTTTAGGCAGTTAATGTGATCAATAGTAATTATAAATTCTAAGCAAGTAAGCTGATAAAAATATATAGGAATGTGGGTTGAAAAATGGGCACAAGTAAAAACTGTATGTATTTAAGAATAAAAATAAAACTATTTGTCAAAAATATTCATCAAAGGATAGACAAGTACTTAAATGAGGTAAATGGGCAAAACATACACTACACTATACGTAGGGGTTTGGTTTTCATTATCCATCCTATTATTTTTCAAGCAGATGTTGTACATACATTGTTGTGATCTTTGAATGTGAGATTCTCTGACATAATCACTCCCAGGTCTTCCACATTAGTTTTTTGCTCTATTGTGTGGTTGGAATTTGTTTTATACTCCGATACAGTTTTTATTTCCTAGAGTTTTCCATAGAGAAGTACAGTGGACCCCCGAGTTTCGTAAAAACTTCACTCCTGAAGTCTGCTCAAGTGCCATTACCGAACGAATTTACTCACTTAAGGAAAAATGTCACGTAGGTTAGTCTATTTCAGACCCCCAAAAATACTTTTCCACAAGCACTTACAATATTATACAGTGGACCCCCGGCTAACGTTCATTCCAGATAACGTTTTTTTCGGCTGAAGGTTGCTTTTACGGTCAATATTTTTAATTTACAGGTGCGTTTTTTCTCAGCTAGCGTTTACCCGTCTCAACCTGCCTGGCCCTTCCTCCCAGGACGCCAGTCCCGCGTTGTCTGGGCATTCCAGCGCTCTTCAAGCATTCACAATACATTTGGTGTCTTTTTTAGGGGATTTAGGGACTGTCACTGTGAAATAATCACAGGGTCCAAAGAGCTTCCTATGGCACCCCAGTGTAAAAGTGAGACACCATGCTGAAGGATTGTTGAAATATGAAGTCGTACATGTGGGTGAGCTGCCAGGATGTATGGAAAAGAAATCTACTATCACCACTATCCTGGCAAGGAAAAGAATCAAGGAGCTACGTTGCAAAGGGTTGATTTACTAAACAAAGATCGAAAACAGTGGATGAGTTGAGAAGTTATTGCTGGTATGGATCAATGAAAAACAGATAGCGGGTGATAGTATTTCCACGGCGATAATTTGTGAAAAGGCAAGGCAGTTGCACGCAGATCTTGTCAAGACAATGCCTGGAACCAGTGGTGAGCGAGTGATTTTAAAGCCAGCAGAGGCTGGTTTGAGAGGTTTAAGAAACGTAGTGGCATACACATGTGTTGTGAGGCATGGTGAGGCAGCCAGCTCAGACAAACGACAGCTGAAAAATTTGTGCAGGAATTCAGGGGTTCATAGCCACTGAACAATTCTCCCCAACAAGTGTTTAATTGTGATGAAACGGCCTCTTTTGGAAGAAAATGCCAAAGAGGACCTTCATTACTAGGAGGAAAAGGCACAGCCAGGACACAAGCCTATGAAAGACAGGCTAACTCTTATGTGTGTTCCAATGCCAGTGGTGATTTTAAAGTGAAGCCTTTACTGGTGTATCACTCAGAAAATCCCAGAGCCTTCAAGAAACACAATGTTAACAGGAATAATTTGTGTGTGCATTGGAAGGCTAACACTAATGCATTGGTCACTAAGGACTTTTTCGTGGAATGGTTGACTGCAGTGTTTGGCCCTAGTGTGAAGAAATACCTCCTGGAAAAGATTACCACTCAAGTGCCTCCTGGTACTGGACAATGCTCCTGCTCATCCTCACAACTTGGATGACTTTTTGTCTGATAAGTTTAGTTTCATCACAGTGAAGTTCTTGCCTCCTAACACCACTCCTCTCATCTAGCCCATGGACCAGCAGGTCATTTCCAGCTTCAAGAAACTACACCAAAGCATTGTTTCAAAGGTGTTTTGATGTAACCTCAGCCTCTGCATTGTCCCTAAGAGAGTTCTGGAAAGATCACTTCAATATCGTGCATTGCATAGGCCTTATAGGTAATGCTTGGGAGGGAGTGACTTTCAGGACTTTGAACTCTGCTTGGAGACCACTGTGGCCAGATTGTGTTGAAAAGAGGGATTTTGAAGGATTTGAGGCTGACCCTGACGACCCTGTGCCTGTTGTGGAAGATATTGTGGCATTGGGGAACAGCCTGGGGTTGGAGGTGAGTGGTGAGGATGTGGAAGAGTTAGTGGAGGACCACAGGGTAGAGCTAACAACTGAAGAGCTGGAAGTGGAACAGCATGAGACCAGAGCTGAGGTTATTGCGTCACAGGAGGAGAAAGAGGGAGTGAAGGAGGTGCCTTCTTCAGTGCTTAGAGATGTGTGTTCAAAGTGGATTGAATTGCAGACATTTGTTGAACAAAACCACCCTGAGCAAGCTGAAATGAGCCATCTGTGCAACCAGTTCAGTGACAGAGCCATGTTGCACTTCAGGAAAATGTTAAACAGGCACCAGAAACATAGGACTCTGGACAGTTATTTTTCTAAGAAGAGTTCTAGTGACTCTCAAGCTGGTCCTAGTGGCATTAAAAGACCAAGAAGGGAAGTAACCCCAGATAAGGACTTGTTACCTGAAGTCTTTATGGAGGGGATTTCCTTCCAAAACTAAGCACTCCTCACTCCTCCCTATCTTCCAGATGCCAGCAAGTCTCTTCAATAAAGGTAAGTAAATGTTATTTTAAATGTTTATTTCAATATTTATTTATAAATTTAATATTGTATGTAGTATTTATGTGTGTTTTCTGTATGTAAAACTATAGTTATTCTTTAAAAAATTAATTTTTTGTGAATATTTTTGGATGTCTGGAACGGATTAATTGTATTTACATTATTTCTTATGGGAAATAAGGTTTCGAATAAAGATTTTTTCGGGTAAAGGTCTAGCTCCTGGAACGGATTAAGATCGTTAGCCGAGGGTCCACTGTACCTGGAAAATCCTGAAGACTTGTCCCAAAATGCACATTGCAGTGACTGTACGACAACAAAACATCACAGATGGTGATAGCACTGAGTGTGAAGTGTTGTTCTAGATATATATCTTGTACCACTACCAGTGGTATACATGTCTTGTACCTCTCTACCAGTGGTATACATGTCTTGTACCTCTCTACCAGTGGTATACATGTCTTGTACCTCTGTGCCAGTGGTACATTTGTCTTGTACTTTTGTACCAGGGTTATATGTGCTCAGGGGCCACTTTATTAGGCATATGTGCTTGTTAATCCAGATATCTACTGAGCCAATCACATGGCAGCATCTCAATAACTAAAAGCTTCAGACATGGCCAAGAGGTTCAGTTGTTCATATGGAACATCAAAATGGAGAAGAAATGTGATCTAAGTGACTTTGACCATAGAATGAATGTTGGTGCCAGACAGATGAGGTGAATTGAGTATCTCAGAAACTGCTCATTGCTGGGATTTTCACACACAAGAAGTCTCTAGAGAATGGTGTGAAGAACACAAAACATCCAGTGAGTGGCAGTTCTGTGGGCAAAAATGCCTTAATAATGAGAAAGATCAGAGGAGAATTGCCAGACTGATTCAAGCTGACAAGAAGGTGACAGTAACTCGATTAACCACATGTTACAACAGTGGTATGCTGAAGAGCGTCTTTGAATGGACAACACGCCAAGCCTTGAAGATGGGCTACAGGAGCAGAAGACCACACTAGGTTTAACTCTTGTCAGTTAAGAACAGGAAACAGGCTAAAGTTTACCTGGAGAGGGTTTCAGGGGTCAACGCTCCCGCGGCTCGGTTTGAGACAAGGCCTCATGTTGGATCAGGGTCTGATCAACCAGGCTGTTACTGCTGGTCGCACGCCCGGTTGGTCAGGTACTGACTTTAGGTGCCTGTCCAGTGCCTTCTTGAAGACAGCCAGGGGTCTATTGGTAATCCCCCTTATGTATGCTGGGAGGCAGTTGAACAGTCTTGGGTCCCGGACACTTATTGTGTTGTCTATCAATGTACTCATGGCACCCCTGCTTTTCATCGGGGGAATGTTGCATCTCCTGCCAAGTCTTATGCTTTCATAGGGAGTGATTTTCATGTGCAGGTTTGGTACCAATTCCTCCAGGACCTTCCAAGTGTATATTATCATGTATCTCTCGCCTGCATTCCAGGGAATACAGATCAAGGACCTTCAACCGTTCCCAGTAATTTAGGTGCTTTATCGTACTTATGTGTGCCGTTAAAGTTCTTTGTACACTCTCCAGGTCAGCAATGTCGCCAGCCTTGAAGGGGGCCGTTAGTGTACAACAGTATTCCAGCCTAGACAGAACAAGTGATTTGAAGAGAATCATCATGGGCTTGGCATCCCTAATACTTTTTCCTTCATCAATTCCATGGTTAACCTCCTCCTTCATAAACCCATCTGCTGACAAGTCAATTCCCAAATATCTGAAAACATTACCTGGAGTATACCTGGAGAGGGTCCCGGGGGTCAACACCCCCGTGGCCCGGTCTGTGACCAGGCCTCATAGTGGATCAGGGCCTGATCAACCAGGCTGTTACTGTTGGCCGGATGCAAACCAACATACGAAGCACAGCCCGGCTGATCAGGTACTGACTTTACATGCTTGTCCAGTGCCTGCTCGAAGACAGCCAGGGGTCTATTGGTAATCCCCGTTATGTATGCTGAGAGGCAGTTGAACAGTCTTGGGCCCCTGACACTTATTGTGTTGTCTCTTATTGTGCTAGTGGCACCCCTGCTTTTCATTGGGGGGATGTTGCATCATCTGCCGATTCTTTTGCTTTCATAGGAAGTGATTTTCGTGTGCAAGTTTGGTACTAATCCCTCTAGGATTTTCCAAGTGTATATTACATGGAGTTTACCTGGAGAGAATTCCAGGGGTCAACGCCCCCGCAGCCCAGTCGGTGACCAGGCCTCATGTTGGACCAGAGCCTGATCAACCAGGCTGTTACTGCTGGCCGCACGCAGTCCAACGTACGAACCACAGCCTGGCTGGTCAGGTACCGACTTTAGGTGCCTGTCCAGTGCCTGCTTGAAGACAGCCAGGGGTTTGTTGGTAATCCCCCTGATGTATGCTTGGAGGCAGTTGAACAATCTTGGGCCCCTGACACTTATTGTGTTGTCCCTCAACGTGCTAGTGCCACAGTGGCACCCCTGCTCTTCATTGGGGGGATGTTACATCGCCTGCCGAGTCTTTTGATTTCGTAGGGAGTGATTTTCGTGTGCAAGTTTGGTACTAATCCCTCGAGAATTTTCCATGTGTATATAATAATGTATCTCTCCCGCCTGTATATTCTTCCTGTCCTGCGTGTTAGTGTGACTTTGTAAATGGTCCAAGTCGGACCGAAACGTCGTCATAAGCTCCTCTCTTTTTTTATATGTGCGGGTTGTGTGTGTATCATGTACTCTCCTGCCTGCATTCTAGGGAGTACAGGTTTAGGATCTTCAAGCGTTCCCAGTAAATGAGGTGTTTTATCGCAGTTATGTGTGCCGTGAAGGTTCTCTGCACATTTTCTACATCAGTAATTTCATCTGCCTTGAAAGGTGCTGTTAGTGTGCAGCAATATTCCAACCTAGATAGAACAAGCGACCTAAAAAGTGTCATCATGGGCTTGGCATCCCTAGTTTTGAAGGTTCTCATTATCCATCCTGTCATTTTTCTCGCAGATATGATTGATACAATGTTATGGTCTTTGAAGGTGAGATCATCTGACATGATCACACCCAGGTCTTTTACATTAGTTTTTGCTCTATTGTGTGGTTGGAATTTGTTTTATACTCTGTAGTGGACCGGTAATCAACAACTATTTTAAATCAAATGCAAGATGACTCACGAAATCGTGATGTCATGATTGCCTGGAGTTTAACGACTCTCTCACCACGAGTCCAATCCCTGCCCGTGGCACTTTTTTTTTTTTTTAAACACAAGATCAGAGGTTTGCTTTTCCCAACATGCACCGCATGGAGCAAGAATTTTTGTATTCTGTATGCACTCGCTGCACAGACCCATTCTCTCATGTCTGGGCCACAATTTACCACTCACAGCTTATCTGAGGAAGTTGAGCTCAAAACACAGATCTACATAAGTGACTGGACCCTTGTTTTAGCGCTTTATTTGATTATAAAGTGGACCCTCGGTTTTTGTCAATAATTCTTTCCAGAATGCTGTTCGAGTGCCGTTACCGAATGAATTTGTTCCCATAAGGACGAATGTAGAGTAGATTAGTTGTTTCAGACCCCCAAAAATACACTTACATAATTGTTCGAGTTGGGAGCTGTACGGAAACCGAGGGTCCACTGTAATAATATGTAAGTGACCTTGGCGTTGACAGTGTAGATCTACAGATGAGACAGTGAAAAGGTTAATAAAAAAAAATTTATACGATAAATACCTTAAGAGCTTTAGGAAACTTTAAAAGGAGCCACTGGAACATTCACCTCTCTTCAACCAGAGTGCAGCTTACATCATGGTGAGAAATACGTAAATATTTCCCAGAAGCCGAAGATGAAGCCAACGCTTCGTCCTCTATGTTCCTTCTTTTAATGCCCTTAAATAAACTTAAGCACCTTAAACATTACCCTGGACAAAGGCATTTTAAACATTACCCTTGACAAACACCACAGATTTAAGTTTATAAAATAAAATGCAGTTTGATTAAAAATAACACCAGTCATGTCTCGGTGTAAAATGAACAATCATGCCTCGGTGTAAAATGAACAATCATGTCTCAGTGTAAAATGAACAATCATGTTATCCGTGGTTTAGTGTAATAAGTATGATTCAAGCATAAGGATGTATGATTTCTCAGTATGATTCACTTTAATAGCAATAATTTCATGGTATAATTTGGCATAACAAAAACAACAAATACCCAGCATGATTAGTATAACACTATACACAACTGCAATAATAATTTCATGGTATGACTCAATGTCCTAAGTGTTCCAATGTATATAATCATTGTAAATCATTAGCACTTCTTTTTATTATAATAATAACCATTATAAACCAATCTCAAATCGAATCTAGTCAGTAAGAGCACTTACTGGGGCGGCATTACAAACGTGACTTCTATTATGTGATTCACGAAGAAACACCACACATCAAGTATTGAGACAGTGAGTTTGCGCATTCAGTACATTACCATTTCGGCAGAGCTTCAAATATACATAGACTTCGCACATGACGTATTGCTGGCTTACACAGGGTACCACATACCACTGGCTTGCACAGGTTACCACTAACCACTGGTTTACACAGGGTACCATAAACCACTGGCTCACACAGGGGTACCACATACCACTGGTTTACACAGGGTACCACATGCCACTGGCTTACACAGGGGTACCACATACCACTGCATAGCCAGTATATACAACTTGTAAAGATTCATAAAAAGGATTCTATAGCACATTTTTTTTGTAAATACAATTGGAAGAAGTTCAGCCTATCTCATTTACAAAAAAAATGCTCTATACAGCAAGTCCTCAACTTACGAACACATTAGGGATCTCCTGAATTGTGTAAAATAATATAAACAATAAAGCTACAATAATGATATACACACTACATAAGATTCACAACGTGTTCGTAAGTCGAGGATTTAAAGTATAGAGTAGCTTTATAAGAGCTTACTGTATACGTACTTATAATTGGTAACATTTCTGCTGGAGCTTTTACAAACGACCAAGATAGCACTATCACTTCATCGACAAAAGTGTAAGAAATCCGTAGGTTTCACATAACTCGTAAACTGTTGTAGCATGTAAGAGATGATCGCAACAATATTCAGTAGGTTCTTCACTAATGACTGCGGCAACATTTCATAGTACTGAGGCAAACTGGTTCAATACCTGAAATTAAAGAAAATTTTGATTTATATTCAACAAGACAGTATTGGAAATCCATTTTTGAACATACTGTAATATGAAAGGATGATATGAAAATTAAAATGTTTATTTCCTTGGAAAGCTAGTTGTACTGTAGTGGTGGTAAATGATGTTGGGGTGTACTGTTGTGCAAATGCTGCTAAAACAGTCCAGTAGGACCCCCGAATCTGCAGGGGATACATTCCAAGAACTACAAAGACCTGCCTGAAATGCTTAGGCAAGCTAGTGGCCTTTGTAATTAATATTTTATATGTAAACCACACATTGTAAGCTTTGCAAGGAAATAAACGTTTTCATTTCATTTCATTACCACGGATACCCAAAACCATAGATTATACAGTGGATCCTTGGTTTTCGTGTTTAATCCGTTCCAGAGGGATCGGCTAAAACTGAAATCGGCAAAAACTGAAACTATTTTCCCCATAAGAAATAATGTAAATTCAATTAATTCGTTTCAGACACCCAGGAGTATTAACAAAAAATAATTTTTTAGTGATTAAATATATATTTACATACAGAAAAGTATGACCAATAAATATAAAGCACTAATAACATGTATAAATGAACATTTAACATCACACTTACCTTTATTGGCCACTCTTGTTCTTCTTTCTTTATTTCTTTGTTGGGTTTATCAGGGCCACTGACAGCATAAGCTGTATCGAGCCCGGCTTCCCGATGGTCGGGGAAGATTTGTTGCCCAAGGCTGGGCGATGAAAGAAAAGGAACAAAAGTTCCTATGGAAATTGAGATAGAAACTTTAACCCTTTCGGGGTTTTGGTCGTACTAGTACGGCTTAAGCCCTGGGGTTATTGACGTACTAGTATGCCTAAATTCTAGCGCCCTCAAATCAATCAGAAACAGGCTGTTAGGCCTAGATGTGATAGAATGGGTCTGTGCATTCAGTGTGCACAGTATAAAAAAATTCCTGCACCACAAAGTGCATAATGATAAAAAAAAAAACTCTGACCGTGTTTTTGGTTTAAAACAGTGAATTTGCAGTCTATTTTCGTATGGTATTTATGCTTGTATTCTCGTTTTCTTAGTCTCATTTTATAGAATGGATGATATATTACAGAAATGGAGATAATTTTGACTGGTTTCACGATGACAAGTACCTTGAAACTGAGCACAAAGTAGCCAAAATGTTCGATTTTGGCCGATGTTCAAGAGTAAACAAATCACACCATGCGTCCAATACACATCAACTGGAGAGTCTAATATTCTTGCACAAGTGCGCTGATATTATTTATATCATTTTTACAATGATGCAGTTGTATACATAACAGTAAATCTTCTATTTTTTGTGAGAATAAAAATTCAAAATGGAAAGCAAAAGTAATGTAAGAGGGGCCTGGAGACGTGACTAATGTACAGAAAAGATGTTATTTTAGTGCCAGGAATGTCTGCCTTGTTTATTATGGACCCTATTTTGAAATTGGCATTGTTTGAAATTTGTGTAAAATTTGCCAAATTGCCATTTTCTTACCACTATTTTGGGTAGTTGAAATTGGTAAATAGGCGGTTTCTTGTACTCAATCGATAGAAGAAATGGAGTTCTAGCGAAATAGCTATAATTTTAGTAGACTGAAACATTGGAATTTGCTGGAAAATAGGGCTCAAAGTGGGCGAAATCGCTGATGCGTAAATGTCATGGATACCCCTTACTTCGCGAAAGCATAATTCCGTTAGTTTTCGATAAAATTTCATAATTTTTGTGGCATTATGATCGGAAAAAGATTCTCTATCATTTCATAATTTTTTTTTTTTTTTTTTTTAAATTCGTGGACCCTGAGAACAAGTTTCAGAGAGACCCCTTGGACCCCCAAAGGGTTAAAGTTTCCATTAGATCCGGTGGACCCCTTGCCAAGCCCCAGCAAAGCGGGACCCCCCACACCCCCACCTGAGTACAGTAACCGGCTTTCCACCAAAGACCATTAAATAATTATCCGCAGAGCGGAAAATGGAGCTGGCTAAAAGTAAGCCGATGACCAGGTGCCCTCTTGTAGAGTGCCCGGGGCAAAATAGATGAGGACAAGCATCCCAGAGAGAATGAGGGAAATTTGTCACTGATACTCAGGCGAGAGAGAGACGTCCACACCCGACGAAGGCTGGCGCAGAAGTCCCGGCGACTCTTGTTGGTGTATGGAAGATGGAGAGGAGGAGAGAGGGAGGCGAGTTTATTGTTTGGAGGCAGGACAAAATGCTTCAATTTAACACTAATATCAGCTCTACGGCTTATTTATCTATCACAATTAGTAATAGTAATAGTTTATTTGGACATGATACAAAGAATTACATTGGGTTATTGAGATTACATGAGGTGTACATCCCAAAAGCCCCTAATATGCAGGACATTTTGGGCAGACTTAAAATTAACTTAAAACTAAATGGTAAGAATTTTTGTAAATAGTTTACAATATGAGTATAGTTGAGTATTTAAGCTATGAAATTTGAACATAGTTTAGACATGACATTTTTTAAACATAGTTTTGTACTTTTGTCTTCATTATAAAATTAATTAACCCTTTCGGGGTCGGTGCCGTACTAGTACGTTTTACGAGCAGGGGTTGGTGCCGTACTAGTACGCCCAAATTCTAGCGGCCTCAATTTAAGCAGAAAACGTCTGGTAGGCATACATATGAAAGAATGGGTCTGTGTGGTCAGTGTGCGCAGTATAAAAAATCCTGCAGTACACACTGCATAATGAGAGAAAAAAACTCTGACCGTTTTTCGATTAAAACAGCGACTTTGCAGTCGATTTTCGTATGGTATTTATTGATGTATTATCGTTTTCTTGGTCTCATTTGATAGAATGGAAGATATATTACAGAAATAGAGATGATTTTGATTGGTATGACAGTGACAAGTACCTTGAAATTGAGCTCAAAGTAGCAAAAATGTTCGATTTTTGACGATGTTCAAGAGTAAACAAATCACACCATGCCTCCAATACACATCAACTGGCGAGTCTTATATTCATGCACAAGTGCTCTGATATTATTTATACCATTTTTACAATGATGCAGTTGTATACATAACAGTAAATCTTCTATTTTTGTGAGAATAAAAATTCAAAATGAAAAGCAAAAGTAATGGAACAGGGGCCTGAGACGTGACTAATGAATAAAGAACATGTTATTTTAGTGCCAGGAATGTCTGCCTTGTTTACTCTGGACCCTATTTTGAAATTGGCATCGTTTGAAATTTGTGTGAAATTGGAAAATTGCCATTTTCTGACCACTATTTTGGGTAGATGAAATTGGTAAATAGGCGGTTTCTTGTACTCAATCGATAGAAGAAATGTAGTTCTAGCGAAATAGCTATAATTTTAGGAGACTGAAACATTGGAATTTGTCGAAAATAGGGCTCAAAGTGGGCAAAATCGCCGATGCGTAAGTGTCATGGCTACCGCTAACTTCCGAAAGCATAATTCCGTTAGTTTTCGATCAAATTTCATAATTTTGGTGGCGTTATGATCGGAAAAAGATTCTCTATCATTTCATAAGAAAAATTAATTTTTTTTTTCCAAAAATTTTCGACCCCAGGAACACTTTCCTGAGAAGGCCTGTCGACTCCCCAAAGGGTTAAATCAGATTTAACAAATTAAAGCAATAATTTGTGTTGCAAAAACAAATTATATGGTCATTAGATGAGTTACAAGGAGCACAATGGTAAATAAGGATAAATGAGGTATAAGTTTCAACATTTGTACTAGATTATATTTGATAAACTATTTTTCTTTGTGCAATTAAGTAAGGGGTTTTGAGGCTAAATGGTAAGAATTATAGGAGACAGTTTACAATATAAGTATAGTTGAGTATTAAAGCTATGAAATTTGAACATAATTTGAACATGACATTTTTGAAACAGAATAGGTATATAATTTTGGATAATTTTCAGTTTTATGTGTCTACATAAAAGAATTATTAAATCAGATTAAACAAATTAAATCAATAATTTGTTTTGCAATAACAGTTTATAAGGTCATTAGATGAGTTACAAGGAGCACAAGGGTACATGAGGATGGATTTCTTTATAATAGGTGGTTTATACATTATAAGATATAACATGGCATATACATTATGAGGTATAAGTTTCAACATTTGTACTAGATTATGTTTGATAAATTATTTTTCTTTGAGCAATTTTGTAGGGGGTTTTGAGGCTAGGGGAGTAACTCAGTGAATAAATGTTATTTTGAGGCAGTGTACGGTTTTTTAATAACTTTGTAGGTAATGTAAAGTAGTGGGTATTTAGTTTTGGGCGAGTAGGTAGTTTTTAGCAGAGTTTTGAATTGATATACAGACCGGGTTTCTTTGGTAATCATAGGTAATAAATTCCAAATTTTTGGGCCTTTGATGTGCATTGCGTTTTTGCATAGTGTGAGGTGGACACGGGAAACATCGAAGAGTGATCTGTGCCTTGTGTTATGTTCGTGTGTCCTGTTAAGGTTGGTTAGGAGAATTTTGAGTTGCGGTTAATATTTGAGTTTAGTGTTTTATGTATGTAATAGGCACTGTAAAAGTATGGATGTCTTGTATGGTGAGTAAGTTTAGACTTTTGAATATAAGTGGAGTATGTTGTCTGGAGTGGGAATTTGTTATCATTCGAACTGCAGCCTTTTGTTGTGTTATTAATGGTTTGAGGCGATTTATTGTTGTTGAGCCCCATGCACAGATTCCATAGGTGAGATAGGGGTAAATGAGTGAGTGATAAAGGGAAAGGAGAGCTGGTTGTGGAATATAGTACCTTATCTTGGATAGTATTCCTACGGTCTTGGAGACTTTCTTGGAAATTTGTTGTATATGTGTCTTAAATTTAAGGCCACTGTCAAGGTGGATTCCTAAGAATTTTCCCTCTGTGAGTTTTGTGACAAGTGATCCATTTATCATTATGTTAAGCGAACATTTGTATCTCTGTTCCCAAACTGCATGAAATAGGTTTTGTCATCATTGAGCATCATCTAATATAACATAGTAAACAATAATAATAACACAGAAACATGATATATACTCTAGAATAAATAAAATATGTCATTATGAATGTAAGGACTAGTGATAGTGTTATTGTTGTTGGGTTTATAAGGGCCACTGACCATAAGCCGTACATATAGTGGTGGTGGTTGATTCCACCACCAGTATTCACACTGAAACAATGTACATAATTTATAAATAAGAAATATTTACACTTTAATTTATAAATAAGAAATATTTACACTTTATAAATAAGAAATATTTACACTTTATAAATAAGAAATATTTACACTTATCTTGGAGGAGATGGTTGCAGAGGGCGGCTCTGGTCTCAGTGCCCTTATATTCCTCAAACAACAATGGAGGAGTTAAGTTTCGTGTCGTCATTTTTCTATCGCTTAACTTACTTTCTACACTGTTATTGCTACACTTTATCGCTGGCTGGTGCTATAGCCTTTATCGACTCCACTTTGATACTTTGTTACGATTTCTTTCTTTAATTCAATGGTGTTCCTCATTTTCTTTACCAAAGGGCTGGCACTAGGAGCTT
>WNWK01035941.1:0-19469 GCA_009830355.1 Cherax destructor | reverse complement strand
CACACTGAGGGCGCAGACCCATTCTCTCATGTCTAGGCGACTCAGGCCTACTGCGCTAAATTTGAACGAATGAAAAATAAAACGTAGATCTACGTTCGGAGCTGTACGCGTACAAACGTATATCTACGTTTGGACAGTTAAAGGGTTAATCGTCTTATGTACAGAATCAAACATTTTTTGTCCCCCCGGTTGCATGGTTTCATGCATGGAAGGAGTGTGCACCATTACATAGCCACCTTTCTCACTCTGCACACTGACAGCTCATACACTACATTCCTTGACCTTAAATCTGCTTTTGATGTTGCCAACCGACATGTAATTATTAGTGAACTTACCAGAATGGATGTTAGAGGATGGCTTCTTCGCTGGATTAAAGGCTACCTGTCCAACAGAAAGTCTTGTGTGTTGTTCCAGGGGCATAGAAGTATAACTAAAGACTTTGAATTAGGAACCCCACAGGGAGGTGTGCTCAGTCCCACTCTATTCAATATTATAATTAATGCCTTACTTAATGCCCCATCATTATATGATCAGTTTTGCTGATGATATAATGATTCACACCACCGGATTCTCCAACATCCAAAACATCCTTAACCATGTACTAGCCTCGTGTCAGGACCTGGGGTTGATAGTCTCTACTGATAAAACAAAGATACTCAATAGGCGTCCTCCTCGACAGAGAGGCACAGTTCGCCAGATCCAGTTGCATGATGGGCCTCTTCTAGAATATGTAAACAGATACAGGTATCTAGGCTTTGAGGTCCCACTACTTGGACCTGTTGTAACGAGACTTTGTCGTCAATACAAAGAAAGGCTGAGAGCACTTAGAGTTGTGGCAGGGTTTCACCCCAGGTATGGTGCTAATGTTAAAATTGTGAAAATGATGTATCTTGCTTATATTAGATCATTGGTTGATTATGCTGCCCCACTACTTGCTCTTGTGTTTGACTGGAAGCTTGGAGGGCTGGAAAAACTGCAGAACGAAGCAATGAGGATCATTTTAGGATGCCCTCGTACTGCCAAAATTTTAAATATGCAGAAAGAACTTGATATTCCAAGCATCAGAGATCGTGTTACTGAAAGAAATATCCTAATTGGGGTTAATATGCTCAGGCAAGCCCATTCAAACCCATGCACAGAAGCCCTCCAAACTTTCCTCAGCACTGGTGAACATCCCTCCAGATGGATCGAAAAACTGGAACCGACCTCCACATGAATCAGATACATGATCTGTGGCAAGTAAGGCAACAGCGGTATTCTCCGCTCCATGGAATATTACCCCATTCCAAACTACCATCCCTCCATTTCCCCAAACTATTCTTAAATCACAACCAAAGCTTCGCCTTGAAGCCAAACATGATGCCTTAAGCTGTATTGATAATTTAGCCAAACAGCACACTCTCTCACAAATTATTTACGTTGATGGTTCTGTTCACCAATCCACTGGTGCAGCTGGTATGTGCTGTTGTCATACAGAGTGATGGCTCTCTTAAAGAAATTGGAGCACGCATCAATAACTGGGCCTCTACCTTTCAGACAGAACTGTTTGCCAAACTCCTTGCACTCAAATGCGTCCATGTATCTAAGGTTGACTCTCTAATTGTAACTGATTCTCTGTCATCCATAAATGCTCTCAACTCATCAAGTATAACTTGTAGCATGCTTGTGTCAGAAGCCAGACACAGGTATGGTAGGATTGTGGATAGTAGAGTCAGAGTGCACATGCTGTGGATTCCATCTCACATTGGTCTTCAGATGCATGATAGAACTGATAAATTGGCTAAGTTTTATGCTTTCAAAGAGGGGGTAGATTACAATCTTGGCTTGTCAGTTAGCAGTTTGAGAACAATAATATGAAAAGAGCTTCAACTGAATTTTATTGACTTAAGACTCAGGGAGATTGACACCAGTCAGTCCATCTATCATCATTCTATCATGCAGGAGGAGCCACATGTCTATGGTGCATCCAGCAAAATAAGCAAACTCTTGGATGTCACTACCGCCCACCTCTGGCTAGGTTACAAGTATCTTTGGCAGGTTAAATCACCACCACTAGATGTAGACCAAACAAAATGTAAACTTTGCCAATTGGATTATTGTCACACCCTGCATCATTATGTACTGGAGTGCGATAAAATTAATGAATTAAGAGATAACTCACTCAGAAATGTTCAAGATATGTCAAAGTATTTTATCCACAGTGGTATATTACAGACCATTCTGGAAAAATACCCTGACTTTGCTCCCTGTAAATAAAGCATTGCCACGTGTGTGTGTGTATGTAGGTGTATTAATTACCATTTTGTCCTATGCACATGTCGATTGAAAACTGGGCCTGTTGTATGTGCGTGTGTGTATGTATATATGTGTGTGTGTATGTGTATGTGTGTGTACTCACCTAATTGTGGTTGCAGGGGTCGAGACTCAGCTCCTGGCCCCGCCTCTTCGCTGTCCGCTACTGGGTCTCTGCTCTCCCTGCTCCATGAGCTTCATCATACCTCGTCTTAAAACTGTGTATGGTTCCTGCCTCCACTATATCTTTCTCTAGACTATTCCACTTCCTGACTACTCTGTGTGTATGTGTATGTGTGTGTGTGTGTGTATATGTATATGTATGTGTATATGTATATGTGTGTGTGGACCCAACAATTAAAATTTGCACCAATAACTCATTACAGTTGTGGCCGGGTGTAGACTAATAGATTGCTCATTGCTTTATAATTTGTTCATGATTGCAACCATGTATAGACGTAAGTAAATTTACTTACTTACATGATTCATTACCTTGTAACTAGTGAATTCATTACTTTTGTACCTTGTTCAGCTATCAAAACTTTGGGGCCCAGTCTCTGGACCCTTTATATACCTCTGTAATCTGCAAATAACTTTGTAACTTGTCATGATTGTGACCATCTGAGTTCATTACCTTTGTAACTTGCTCAGCTATCAAACTTTGAGGTCCAGTCCCTGGACCCATTATGTACCTCTGTAATCTTTTGACTACCGCCCACAGGATGGGTATGGGGTGCATAATAAAGATATCAAACTAACTAACTAACACAAGGCCAGAGTTTTGCTTTTCCCATCATGTGCACACTCACTGCACAGACCCATTCTCTCATATCTAGGCCAAAATATAACACTCACAGCTTATCTGAGTGAGACGAACTCATGACGTAGAACTATGTAGGAACACTAGCCTCAATGACGTACTAGTTCTATGTGACAGGATAACAAAACAATCTAGGTGTCACAAAATTCTTATTCTTCACTATTTTTTTTTTTTCAACAAGTCGGCCGTCTCCCACCGAGGCAGGGTGACCCAAAAAGAACGAAAATCCCCTAAAGAAAATACTTTCATCATCATTCAACACTTTCACCTCACTCATACATAATCACTATCTTTGCAGAGGAGCTCAGAATACGACAGCTTAGAATTAGTCCCTCCAAACAGCCAATATCCCAAACCCCTCCTTTAAAGTGCAGGCATTGTACGTATTCCCATTTCCAGGACTCAAGTCCAACTAAATCAATTAACTGGTTTCCCTGAATCCCTTCACACAATATTACCCTGCTCACACTCCAACAGCTCGTCAGGTCCCAAAATCCATTTGTCTCCATTCACTCCTATCTAACACGCTCACACATGCTTGCTGGAAGTCCAAGCCCCTCGCCCACAAAACTTCCTTTACCCCCTCCCTCCAACCTTTTCGAGGACGACCCCTACCCCGCCTTCCTTCCCCTACAGATTTATACGCTCTCCAAGGCATTCTACTTTGATCCATTCTCTCTAATGACCAAACCACCTCAACAACCCTTCTTCAGCCCTCTGACAAATACTTTTAGTAACTCCACACCTCCTCCTAATTTCCGCACTCCGAATTTTCTGCATAATATTTACACCACACATTGCCCTTAGACAGGACATCTCCACTGCCTCCAGCCGCGTTCTCGCTGCAGCATTTGCAACCCATGCTTCACACCCATATAAGAGTGTTGGTACAACTATACTTTCGTACATTCCCTTCTTTGCCTCCATTAATAACGTTTTTTGTCTTCACAGATACCTCAACGCACCACTTACCTTTTTTCCTTCATCAATTCTATGGTTAACCTCATCCTTCATAAACCCATCTGCTGACAAGTCAACTCCCAAATATGTGAAAACATTCACTTCTTCCATAATCCCTCTCTCCAATGTGATATCCAATTTCTCTTTATTTAAATCGTTTGATACCCTCATCACCTAACTCTTATCTCTGTACACTTTCAACTTCCTACCTTTACACACCCTCCCAAACTCGTCCACTAACCTTTGCAACTTTTCTTTAGAATCTCCCATATGCACAGTATCATCAGTAAAAAGTAACTGTGTCAATTCCCATTTTGCATTTAATTCCATAATTTAATCCCACCCTCTCCCCAACACTCTAGCATTTACTTTTTACAACCCCATCTATAAATATATTAAACAACCATGGTGACATTACATATCCCTGTCTAAGACCTACTTTTACCGGGAAGTAATCTCCCTCTCTCCTACACACCCTAACCTGAGCCTCACTATCCTCATAAAAACTCTTTACAGCATTCAGTAACCTACTACCTATTCCATACACTTGCAACATTTGCCACATTGCTTCCCTATCCACTCTCATAGGCTTTTTCTAAATCCAATGCAATGAAAACTTCCCTACCTTTATGTAAATACTGTTCACATACATACTTCAATGTAAACTCCACTACTGATTGCGAAAAGGATTTAGGAGTTCTGGTTAGCAGTAATCTAAAACCAAGACAGCAGTGCTGGCTTCATATCAAGAAGTATAAATAATAGGAGTCCTCAGGTTGTTCTTCAACTCTATATATCCTTAATTAGGCCTCATCTAGATTATGCTGCACAGTTTTGGTCACCGTATTACAGAATGGATATAAATGCTCTGGAAAACGTACAAAGGAGGATGACAAAGTTGATCCCATGTATCAGAAATCTTCCCTATGAGGATAGACTGAGGGCCCTGAATCTGCACTCTCTAGAAAGGCGTAGAATTAGGGGGTATATGATTGAGGTGTATAAATGGAAAACAGGAATAAATAAAGGGGATGTAAATAGAATGCTAAAAATATCTAGTATTGACAGGACTCACAGCAATGGCTTTAAGTTGGATAAATTCAGATTCAGGAAGGATATAGGAAAGCATTGGTTTGGTAATAGAGTTGTTGATGAGTGGAACAAACTCCCAAGTACAGTTATAGAGGCTAAAACGTTGTGTAGTTTTAAAAATAGGCTAGATAAATATATGAGTGGGTGCGTGTGGGTGTGAGTTGGTCCTGACTAGCTTGTGCTACTAGGTCAGATGCTGTACTCCTTCCTTAAGTGAATGTAACCTGACCTGGCTGGGTAGGGGCATTGGCTTAAGCCGGTGGGAGACTTGGACCTGCCTCGCATGGGCCAGTAGGCCTGCTGCAGTGTTCCTTCTTTCTTATGTTCTTATGTTCTAGACACTTGATCTACACATCCCCTACCCACTCTAAAGCCTCCTTGCTTCTGCAAGGAGGCTCTGTCTTACCTCTAATTCTTTCAATAATAACCCTACCGTACACTTTACCTGGTATACTCAGTAAACTTATTCCCCTATAATTCTTACAGTCTCTTTTATCCCCCTTCCCTTTATATAAAGGAACTATACACACTCTCTGCCAATCCTTAGGTATACCTTCCCCTCTTTCATACACATTTATTAAACAAAAATACCAACCACTCCAACACTATATCCCCCCCTGCTTTTAACATTTTTGTAATGATCCCGTCAGTTCCAGCTGCTTTACCCCCTTTCATTCTACGTAATGCCTCATACACCTCTCCCACACTCACCTCCTGCTCTTCTTCACTCCTAAACGAAGTTATACCTCCCTGGCCAGTGCATGAAATTATCGCCTCCCTTTTTTCATCGACATTTAAAAGTTCCTCAAAATATTCCCGCCATCTACCCAATACCTCCATCTCCCCATCTATTAACTCCCCTACTCTGTTTTTAACGGACAAATCCATTCGTTCTCTAGGCTTTCTTAACTTGTTTATCTCACTCCAAAACTTTTTCTTATTTTCCGCAAAATTTCTTGACAGTGCCTCTCCCACTCTTTCATCTGCTCTCCTTTTGCACTCTCTCACCACTCTCTTCACCTTTCTTTTACTTTCCATATACTCTGCTCTTCTTAAAACACTTCTGTTTAGTAAAAACCTCTCATAACCTACCTTTTTCTCTTTTATCACACCCTTTACTTCTTCATTCCACCACTCACTCCTCTTTCCTCCTGCACCCACCCTCCTATAGCCACAAACTTCTGCCTCACATTCTAATACTGTATTTTTAAAACTATCCCAACTCTCTTCAATCCCCCCACTTCTCATACTTGCACTAGCCCACCTTTCTGCCAATAGTTGCTTTTATCTCACCCTAACTTCCTCCTCCCTTAGTTTATACACTTTTACCTCTCTCTTACTTGCTGTTGCCATTTTCTTTTTGTCCCATCTACCTTTTACTCTAACTGTAGCTACAACTAAATAATGATCCGATATATCTGTTGCCCCTCTATAACCATGTACAGTGGACCCTCGGTTAACGAAAGGTCCCGTTAACAAAAGTTTCGGAAAACGTAAGCTTTTTTCGGAATCGGTTAGCGAAAAATTCCTCGGTTACCGAAAGGTATTAGACGTGTCCGCCTGCTCTGCGCAAGCGCAGGACACCAGTGAAGCATTGTTTACCATTGAGAGAACATTACCTAGCGCGCTCTTTCAAAGATTCACAATATATTTGGTGTCTTTTTTGGTGGTTTAGTGATTGTCACTGTGAAATAAGTCACCATGGGTCCAAAGAAGCTTCCTAGTGGCACCCCAGTGGTAGCATTCATGGAGGGAGTGTAGCATTCATGGAGTGAGTGTAGCATTCATGGAGTGAGTGTAGCATTCATGGAGTGAGTGTAGCATTCATGCAGGGAGTGTAGCATTCATGCAGGGAGTGTAGCATTCATGCAGGGAGTGTAGCATTCATGCAGGGAGTGTAGCATTCATGCAGGGAGTGTAGCATTCATGCAGGGAGTGTAGCAGGCATGCAGGGAGTGTAGCAGGCATGCAGGGAGTGTAGCAGGCA
Organism: Cherax destructor; assembly: GCA_009830355.1. Lineage (NCBI taxonomy): Eukaryota > Metazoa > Arthropoda > Malacostraca > Decapoda > Parastacidae > Cherax > Cherax destructor. Next base: position 12,318 of record WNWK01035941.1, on the reverse strand, counting down.
TGCAGGGAGTGTAGCAGGCATGCAGGGAGTGTAGCAGGCATGCAGGGAGTGTAGCAGGCATGCAGGGGAGTGTAGCAGGCATGCAGGGAGTGTAGCAGGCATGCAGGGAGTGTAGCAGGCATGCAGGGAGTGTAGCAGGCATGCAGGGAGTGTAGCAGGCATGCAGGAGTGTAGCAGGCATGCAGGGAGTGTAGCAGGCATGCAGGGAGTGTAGCAGGCATGCAGGGAGTGTAGCAGGCATGCAGGGAGTGTAGCAGGCATGCAGGGTGTAGCAGGCATGCAGGAGTGTAGCAGGCATGCAGGGAGTGTAGCAGGCATGCAGGGAGTGTAGCAGGCATGCAGGGAGTGTAGCAGGCATGCAGGGAGTGTAGCAGGCATGCAGGGAGTGTAGCAGGCATGCAGGGAGTGTAGCAGGCATGCAGGGAGTGTAGCAGGCATGCAGGGAGTGTAGCATTCATGCATTAAAAGAAAAAGAAAGGAAGTAACCCTAGAGAGGGACTTGTTACCTGAAGTCCTTTTGGAGGGGGATTTCCCTTCCAACCATTAACACCCTGCCCCTGTCAGCAACTCTACCTTCCAGATGCTTGCAACTCTTCAATAAAGGTAAGTAAATGTTATTTTTTTTTTTTTGAGTGATTATTTTTTTGTGGAACGAATTAATTGTATTTACATTATTTCTTATGGGAAATAAGGTTTCAGATAACGAAAGTTTCAGATTAAGTAATAGCTCCTGGACCGGATTAATTTCGTTAACCGAGGGTCCACTGTACATCCTGAAGCCTACCCATCAACCTTTTATCCACCAATACATAATCTAACAAACTACTTTCATTACGCGCTATATCATACCTTGTATACTTATTTATCCTCCTTTTCATAAAATATGTATTACTTATTACCAAACCTCTTTCGACACTTAGCTCAATTAATGGTTCCCCATTTACATTTACCCCTGGCACCCCAAATTTACCTACTACTCCCTCGACAACATTTTTACCCACTTTAGCATTTAGATCCCCAACCACAAGTACTCTCTCATTTGGTTCAAAACTCCCCACGCACTCACTCAACATTTCCAAAATCTCTCTCTCTCCTCAACACTTCTCTCTTCTCCAAGTGCACAAACATTTACTATAACCCACTTTTCACATCCAACCTTTATTTTATTTATTATTATTATTAAACATTGACACTGGGGTCGTCCCGCAGTTACTAAAAACAACAGACATAGCCCCACTCCACAAAGGCGGCAGTAAAGCAATAGCAAAGAACTACAGACCAATAGTGCTAATATCCCATATCATAAAAATCTTTGAAAGGGTTTTAAGAAGCAAGATCGCCACTCATCTAGATACCCATCAATTACACAACCCAGGGCAGCATGGGTTTAGAGCAGGTCGCTCCTGTCTGTCCAAACTACTGGACCACTACGACAAGGTTCTGGATGCTCTAGAAGATAAACAAAATGCAGATGTTATATACACAGACTTTGCAAAAGCCTTTGACAAGTGTGACGGTGTAATAGCACACAAAATGCGTGATAAAGGAATAACAGGAAAAGTGGGTAGATGGATCTATAATTTCCTAACAAGTAGAACACAAAGAGTAGTAGTGAACAGAGTAAAGTCTGAGGCGGCTATAGTGAAAAGCTCTGTTCCACAAGGCACAGTACTAGCTCCCATCCTGTTCCTCATCCTCATATCGGACATAGACAGGGATATAAGCCACAGTGCCGTGTCTTCCTTTGCAGATGACACCCGAATCTGTATGACAGTGTCCACCGTTGAAGACACTGCAAGACTCCAAGCAAACATAAACCAAATCTTTAAATGGGCTGCAGAAAACAATATGAAGTTCAATGATGAGAAATTTCAATTACTCAGATATGGAAAACGTGAAGAAATTAAAATCTCATTGGAGTACAAAACAATTTCCAACCACACAATAGAGCGAAAAACTAATGTCAAAGACCTGGGAGTAATCATGTCAGAGGATCTCACCTTCAAGGACCATAACACCGTAGCAATCGCATCTGCTAGAAAAATGACAGGATGGATAATGAGAACCTTCAAAACCAGGGATACCAAGCCCATGTTGACACTTTTCAGGTCGCTTGTTCTATCTAGGTTGGAATATTGCTGCACACTAACTGCACCTTTCAAGGCAGGTGAAATTGCTGACCTAGAAAATGTGCAGAGAACCTTCACGGCTCGCATAACTGCGATAAACCACCTCAATTACTGGGAACGCTTGAAGTTCCTAAACCTGTACTCCCTAGAATGCAGGCGGGAGATACATTATTATATACATGTTGAAAATTCTCGAGGGCTTAGTACCAAACTTGCACACAAGAGTCACTCCCTACGAAAGCAAAAGACTCGGCAGGCGATGTAACATCCCCCCAATGAAAAGCAGGGGTGCCACTAGCATGTTGAGACAACACAATAAGTGTCAGGGGCCCAAGACTGTTCAACTGCCTCCCAGCATACATCAGGGGGATTACCAACAAACCCCTGGCTGTCTTCAAGCAGGCACTGGACAGGCACCTAAAGTCGGTACCTGACCAGCCAGGCTGTGGTTCATTCGTTGGACTGTGTGCAGCCAGCAGTAACAGCCTGGTTGATCAAGCTCTGATCCAACATGAGGCCTGGTCACAGACTGGGCCGCAGGGGCGTTGACCCTGGAACTCTCTCCAGGTATAGTCTCAAGACCTTTAATTTTTTGAAAAAAGTTCAGTGTAGTGTTCCTGAAGGAGTTAAGCATACTTCAAATACTATAGTACTGCTCTAATATTTTCTCAAAACACATTTCCTCAGAGTGATAAGGCATTTACAAGTACAGTATTATCTAAGTTACTATTTCACTGCCTCCATAAGATTATGTTAATACAGTATCTTCACAAATTGAAGTTAATTAGTTCAAAGAATATACCATTAAGTAAATTATTATATTCATGGAGCACTAAACCAGTAGAGGTCCTGTAGTTTGATCCAAGGAAGGGCTGGGTAACTCCCTCCTTGGATCACAAATGCTTCACTGGCAACAAGTACATGTTCCCTCCCCAACTCCTGAAGGGGAGAATACAAGTGTAACTAGTTAATGGTCTAAGTCGGACCGAAACATTATCATGTGTATTAGTCTCCTATGTGTGCGGGTTATTTGTGCAATTCAGTGACTATCATATGACCACGAGCTAATTGTATACTGTACATTGTATCATTAGTTTCAAGCTAAGTATATACTGCATGTAGACATTGGCCCTCCCAATTGCCCCTCCAATCACAGGAAGGGGAGGGGCAATTTTGTTGTCAGGATACAGGGAAAATTTTCTGCTGCAGCATTTAGTCATTTGACTGAGGCCTTCCACTGGTTCACCAGTTCACTCCATAAAATATCAACATAAAAAAAATTGATGTATTATACATACTTTTTATTCCCTCGACCAATGCCTTCGGACTTCTTCCATCCCATCCCCCTGAGAAGTGCTGCTCCATAAACAGATACATCAACCTATGAGAAAAAAAAAATTTAAAAAGATTAAAACAGAAAGAAATCGTCCTGAATTACATGTATCATAATTCCTTACAAAAGTTATTTTGTATTCTTAATGAGAAGAGAGTAAATGTATGATTAAATATGGTATATTATTTACCTGATCATAATCATCAAGAGAGGATTCTTTACCAAGGTCAACTACTTTAGTTTCAAGTTTCTCTTCCTTAGCAGCCAAGGAGATGGAAAAATTATCATTTGTCCCTCGCTCACTCCAAGTGTCAAGCCTCCTCTTGCTCTCTGAAAATATACATACGTATATGATAATGCAATGACTGAATATGGGAGAAATAAGTTATTCTTAAGCACATGATTTTTACACGAATACTGTATACTGACTTCATATTTAAATGAATATAACTATTGCTGCATTTTTTAAATAAATTTCAATAAATTTTGTAAGTGTATTTTTGGGGGTCTGAAATGGATTAACCTACTTGACATTATTTCTTAAGGGAGTAAATTTGTTCGGTAATGGCACTTGAGCAGGCTTCTGGAATGAATTTTGCTCGTTACTCGGGGGTCCACTGTACAATTAAAGAAATAGGAGGAACAGTATACTACAAGAACACTGCAAGAAATGAAGACAATCAGAAAGAATGGCAAAAAATCATTTGATAATTTTCAAATGAATTATAAAAAACAAATAGCTAAAATGTTGAAATCTTATTTTTCTACCAAAAAATATATACAATACATAGGTAATAACAAAATTTAGATTAAAATAAAATATGAAAAACTGAAATTTCGACCTTGAAAGATGTTTTGCTACACTGTGGCCCTTGCAAAGACCTACCTGCAATATGTTATGCCTACTTCCTATCATACTACAATTATATATAATATTCCAAAATGCACGTGCACACACATGTATAAGTTTCAAAATACTTTTTAATTAACCATGTTACCAAACTTCACTTTCAGTTTGCTCAAATTTCCAACCTTCCAATAATGCCACTTCAGCTTGTTCATCCAGCGTTAAGATCTTGGTTTGTTCTTTGTTCGTTTCCTCCTCAGTTGTAGGGTTCTTTGAAACTTCTTCATCTTCCTCTTTACGTTTCGATTCCTTGAGCTTTTCCACCAATTTTTGGAAGATTGCAGCTCTGTCTGCCTGCACCAGTGGAATGACCAACTCTTCTTCCTCTGTTCGGCCATCTCTGAAAATTAAACATTTAAAATTATTCAAGGTATTTTCAAATGATTAGTAAGCAACTAAAAAATGAACGAGTCTAGCAAGTTATCATTATAAAGCAATAATGGTACAGTAGAATCCTCATATCCGCAGATTCGGATTCACAGGTATTACTACACTGTCTTATTTAGGCACAGATACACATAGGTACAATTATCATACATAGTATACATTACCTAGGATAACCCAAAAAAATTCAGACAAGGTGACTTACTTATTTCCATTGGCGTCAAGAATCAATGGAAATAATTAAGTTTATTTAGGTACAGGTACACATACATACAGTTACACAAATTATCATACATAGTAACGTACGTGTAGATTATCTAGAATAACCTAAAAAAGTCAAAGTGATCTGGGTAATGGGAGGTATTCAGATCTGAGCTAAAGGGAGTATAGCTCTAGATCATTGGATTAAGAGCCCTCACCAGTATAATTACACGGGACCTGCATTTATAATGAATTACTTTGCTATTTTATAATTTAAGATTTAAATAATAAGATATTGCTAGGACCCCAATGGAAATAAATCAGACTTTTTTGGGTTATCCTCGGTAATTTATTCTATGTATAATTATACTTATGTGTACCTGTGCCTATTATTATATATTATAATCTTAAGTATGCAATAAACCAGTAGCTGTGCCTAAATAAACTTACATAATCTAGTAATACCTACGTTTTCAAGACATTTTCCTCGATGGATTGTAGAAGTTCAGTTATGTTCTTGGCTTCAGCTGGCGCCTCGCTCCTGATAGCTGAAGGATGAAGACACTTCTTCTCTATTGTCTTCGAGAAAGATAAAGTGAATTTCTGGGCAGCCATGGTGGTATTATGTATGTGTTTGGTCTGTGTAGAGCTGAGGCGTCCAGCCCTTCTTGTTGTTAAGGTTGTTAAGGGACAGTAAAGCTTACGCCTTATTGAGCTCAGCCTCACGGGATTAATAATATCTTTATTTACTACAAGTACAAGGTATACAGACCACAGCTGACATCAATGGCATACTACTATATAGAAAACCCCTTGTTATGCTGAGTATTTCATGCAAATTAGGTCAGTTTTGTCCCAGGATGCGACCCACACCAGTCCACTAACACCCAGGTACCCATTTTACTGATGGGAGAACATAGACAAATAATAATAATAATAATAATAATAATAATAATAATTTTTATTTCAATGCATGTTACAAGTGTACAATGTTATTGGTAGTTACAAATATAATACAATTATAAAACTGTAATGCAAGGAGAGCCACTGGCATGCCATGGCATTAGGGGCAGTTTATTCTAGAGACTTATTCACTAAGTACTTAATGCTAAAGAAATTGATTGAGTTTATTCTAGTTCTATATTATTTAAATTATTAAATGGTTATACATACTATTTAAAGACAATACAAGAGAAATTGGTTGAGTTTAATCTAGTTGTAGAATTTATTTCAAATTACAGTATGTTGATGCTATACTAGTATAATAACAATACTAGAAATAGTTTTTAGAGTTTCATCTAGGTATATATTTTATTTCAAATTAAGAAAATGATGATACTATAAGATTTTAAATGACAATATGATGATATGAGATTGCAACAAGTGTTAAGGAGGATGCACATATCAAAATGAGATCTTCTTAAGTAAAATAATATTGGGTTTGGAAGTTTGTTACAGTATGAGTATTTAGTATAGGGTGAGTAGGTGACTTTTGAGAAGAGTCTTGAATTGATTTTCCGACAAGGTTAACTTGATATTTACTGGTAATGAATTCCAGATTTTGGGGCCCTTTATGTGCATAGAATTTTTACATTGGTTAGTATGGACTCGGGGTATGTCAAATAGTGATCTGTGTCTTGTGTCATGTTCGTGGGACCTATTAAAGTTGTTGAGGAGAATTCTGAGCGCAGGGTTAATATTAGCATGTAGAGTTTTATGTATGTAGAAGGCACATGAATAGGTATGAATATTTTTATGGTGAGTAGTTTTAAGGTTCTGAATATAGGTGGAGTATGCTGTCTAGAGTGGGAATTTGTTATCATCCTGACTGCAGCCTTTTGCTGGGTTATGAGTGGTCTAAGGTGATTTAATGTTGTTGAGCCCCATGCAGATTCCATAGGTGAGATAAGGGTAGATAAGAGAATGATATAGTGCAATGAGAGCTGGTTGAGGCACATAATAGGTATCTTAGATAATATACCTACTGTCCTTGAGATTTTCTTGGAAATTTGTTGTATGTGTGTTTGGAATTTAAGACTACTGTCAAGGTGGATTCTAGGAATTTTCCTCTGTGAGCCTTGTGATGGGTGAACCATTTAGCGTTATGTTAAGTGGAACATTTGTAGCTTTGTTTCCAAACTGAATGTAGTAGGTCTTGTCCGTATTGAGAGTAAGCTTATTTGTCATCATCCATGTTGATATTTTCTGTAATTCGGCATTAACTGTGTTGGCTAGTACGACTGGATTTGGGTGAGAGAAGACATATGTTGTGTCATCTGCAAACAAAATGGGTTTGATAGTTGTGATGCATTCGGTAGGTCATTTATGTAAATGAGGAATAGGAGTGGCCCCAGGACACTACCTTGAGGACACCGACTGTAATTTGTTGTGTGGAAGAGTTCTCTCCATTTGTGTTCACGTACTGACTTCTGTTGCTAAGGTACGACTTTAGGTAGTTGAGGGGTGCCCCTAATACCATAGTGCGCTAGTTTTGTGAGCAATAAATCATGGTCGACTGTATCAAATGCTTTGCGTAGGTCTATGAAGATTCCCAGCGGAACCTCTTTCTTCTCAAGTGCGGTGTATATTAACTCTAACATGTGTGTTATAGCATCGTTTGTGCTCTTGTTGGTCCTGAATCCAAATTGACAGGGTTTAGTACATTGTGTGAGACGAGGTAGGAATAGATCTGTTTATGAATTAATTTTTCGAAGATTTTAGAAAGCAGTGGTAAATTTGAGATTGGTCTGTAATTGTTCAAGTCAGTTTGGTCACCTCCTTTGTGGATCAGGGGTGACCCTAGCTATTTTGAGAATTGATGGGAAGGTTGAAGATTCAATGGATTTATTGAATAATGCTGCTATAATTGGTGACAGTACATGTGTAGCTTTTTGTACATAAAGGGTGGTAAGCTGTTTATGTCTCCTGCTTTGTTTTTAAGGGTGTTGATTATGTGTGAGACTTCAATTGAGTTGGTAGGAGCTAGGAATAGTGTATCTGGGTAGGTGTTGGTGAGGTAGTCTGTTGGACGAGTGTTCGAGCTTGGGATCCTACTCGCTAGATTCTTTCCTATGGTGGAGAAGAAAACATTAAGTCTGTTTGCTGTCTCAATTGGTGAGATAGGGGTTCGTCTGTTTTTGATAATTTGATGGTATTGTTCGTGGATATCTTTTATTTCCTAGAATTGTAGATAGGGTTTTCCAGGTCTTTTTCATATCACCTTTTACGGTCTGGAGTCTGTTCTCATAATACAATTTTTGGACCTTCTTATCAGGCTAGTAAGGATTGATGAGTAGCGTTTGGATTGTTCTCTGGTTATTAGACCCCTTCTATATTGTTTTTCATATTGGTGCCTCTTATTTATGGATTTAAGGATGCTGGGTGTTAGCCAGGGATTGTTAAGTCTCTTAGCTGTGATCTGTTTAGTTTTTCGGGCAATGTCTGTTATAGAGGTTATGTGTTTTTTAAGAAAGTTCTTGATGCATTCATTAATATCTGAGTGTGTTTCCAATTCGTTAAGCCAGTCAATGTTCGTCATAGCTGATATAAAATTATTAACAGCAGACTCATTATGTAGTCTGAAGGTAACTTTTGCAATTTCTTGGGGCAGAATGCCTAGGTTAGTTATGAGAAAGGTAGGGTAGTGGTCTGTGGTGTTTTCTGTGATTATGCCTGATTTTTGAGGAGATATTGTGTTAGTCCCGATGTGGTCTAGTAACGAGGTACTATTATCAGAGATTCTTGTAGGTTTTGATATTGTTGGTAGTAATAAGCAGTTGCTCATAGTGTTTGTGAATTCAGTTACCTGCGGGTCTTGGTCATGTAGGAGATTTATGTTGAAATCTCCTGTGAGCAGCAAATGATCTTTGTTAAGGCGTGAATCGATTATCAGGTTTCCTAGTTTTTCACTAAAGTGGCGGATGTTTGACTGTGGTAATCTGTAGATGTTTATCACTGTGAGGGGTTTTTGCAGGTCTTTTGATTTAAATTTAGCTATAATATATTCTCCATGTTCATCCTTGTACAAGAATTCTCGATACAATCGAGTTGATCTGTATAATATATTGCTGTTCCACCCCCTCGCTGGTCTGTCCTACAGTTGTGAATGGCTGTGTAACCTGGGATGGCATAGATACCTGTAGTATCAGGCTTTAGCCAGGTCTCAGTGAGTGTGATGATTGACATATTGGACTGTAGGGATTGGAGTAGTGCTGTGAGGTCATCATAATGTTTGCTCAACGATCTAACATTGTAATTGAAGATAGTTAAGTTATTGTTGGCTCTGAGTAATGTCTTTGCTTGATCAGCTGTGTAATAGTTACAATTGCTTTTGGGAGTCATGTAAGTCATTTAATAATAGGTTGATATCAGGATCAATGCCTGTAATCATATGGATTAATGTGATTCTATAACTAGACTTGGGAACAATAGATTATGATAACTTAATGATATGGTATTAGATTAAAGTCTTACTTGCTAATGGATTAACACAATTATGTGCAAGTGTTTACAGGAATTTTACAGTGATATAGGATATTTGAAAATGTTAATGATATACTAATTTAACTGTCTAATGAATGGTTAGAACAACTTCAATGACTAGTATTAAATTGGTATGGAAAAATAAATTTTTGATTCAATGTGGCACTGGTTGAAACTTTAGTATATGAAAGGCAATAAGAGGTTAATGAATGCAAAAGCTATTGAACTAGAAGTTAAAATAGATTTGACTAATATTAAAAGTAGTTTTGATTAAATTGAAGTTAATAAAGTGACTGAAGTTGGCTAATGGTAAAAGGTATTTATAAGATATAAGTAAATGATTGCACTTATCAGGTAGTTGCTTATAAAGGAAATATTAAGTAAGTCACATATACAATGAGGTAGTTGTTAGAATATATGAATACAATTAAGCAAATAAAGTGACTGAAAGTTGACTAAAGTTGGCTAATGGTAAACAGTATTTATAAAATATAAGTAAATGATTGCACTTATCAGGTAGTTACTTATAAAGGAAATATAAAGTAAGTCATATACACAATGAGGTAGTTGTTTGAATATAAAGTACAATTAAGTAAATAAAGTGACTGGAATTTGCTTTTGGTAAAAGGTATTTGAAAGTATGAGTAAATAATTGCACTTATTTGGTAATAGCTTATAAGAAAAAATAAACTAAGTCACATACACAATGAGGTAATTGTTTGATAATAAAAATATAAAAAGAAAAACAATAGTGAAAAGTTGTAATTAAATTTCAAGTAAAAAGTAATTACTAATATTGTAAATAGATTGGGTTGGGAAAAGGTAATGATAGATTTGTATTAAAAATAAAAAAATAAAAGTAAATGGTTACAGAGACGTTAAAAGATAAATATATAGTAAAATAGGATGTACAATTATATTTAGTGGGAAATTTAATATAGTGAGGTAGCAGATTATTAGAACAAAAATGAAGTTAATTACATTAATATATAATCAGTTTTGGGAGAAATGTAAGATTGTGCGGTTGCAGTTACTAATACAACTGTTGCACTAACGCTGGGAATCGAACCCGTACTCTCGCCGGAAGGTAACACTGAAGGGAAGGGAAGGGAAGGTAACACTGAAGGGAAGGGAAGGGAAGGAAAGGTAACACTGAAGGGAAGGGAAGGGAAGGTAACACTGAAGGGAAGGGAAGGGAAGGTAACACTGAAGGGAAGGGAAGGGAAGGGAAGGTAACACTGAAGGGAAGGGAAGGGAAGGTAACACTGAAGGGAAGGGAAGGGAAGGTAACACTGAAGGGAAGGGAAGGGAAGGTAACACTGAAGGGAAGGGAACACTGAAGGGAAGGGAACACTGAAGGGAAGGGAAGGGAAGGGAACACTGAAGGGAAGGGAACACTGAAGGGAAGGGAACACTGAAGGGAAGGGAAGGGAAGGTAACACTGAAGGGAAGAGAAGGTAACACTGAAGGGAAGGGAAGGTAACACTGAAGGAAAGGGAAGGTAACACTGAGGCGGGGGCAGGAGCTAACAAACAAACAAACAAACAAACAAATTTTATTTCATTGCAGGTTACATGGGTATTGGAAGTTACAATGTAAATTGAGTGCAAGGAGAGCCACTGACATGCCATGGCATTAGGGGCAGCTTATTCTAGTCCTTAAAAACTAGGTACTTAATATTAGAGAAATTTATTGAGTTTATTCTAGTTAAAAATTATTTTCAAAATTACAATATGATGAAATTTTACTGTTTAATTTATTATATAATGATATTAGATCTTAGATTGTTACAGGTGTTAAGATTCTTGAATGATAATATGGAATTGAGATTATCTTAAGGAAAATAACATTGAGCATTTTGACATTAACTTATAATATGAGTAGGGGGTAACATAATAGTAACATATTATTAAAAATTGAGATTATCGTATAGGAAAGTAACAATGAGCATTTTTCAAAGTAGTTTATAGCATGATCATTTAGGTTTGGGTGAGTAGGTGGTTTTTGAGTTGAGTCTTAAATTGATTTTCAGACAAGATTATCTTAATATTTACTGGTAATGAATTCCAGATTCTGGGGCCCTTTATGTGCATAGAATTTTTTCATAGGTTGATATGAACACGGGGTATATCAAAAAGTGATCTGTGTCGTGTGTTGTGGTCATGGGTCCTATTAAAGTTGGTGAGGAGAGTTTTGAGCAGAGGGTTTATATTAGAGTGTAAAGTTTTATATATGTAGTAGGCACAAGAGTAAGTATGAATGTTCTTTACGGTGAGTAGTTTGAGACTTTTGAATATTGGTGGAGTATGCTGTCTAGAGTGGGAATTTGTTATCATTCTGACTGCGGCCTTTGTTGTGTTATGAGTGGTCTAAGGTGATTTAACGTTGTTGATCCCCATGCACAGATTCCATAGGTGAGATACGGGTAGATAAGTGAATGATAGAGTGCAAGGAGAGCTGATTGAGGTACAATAGCGTATCTTTGATAATATGCCTACTGTCTTCGAGATTTTCTTGGAAATTTGTTGTATATGTGTTTGGAATTTAAGGCTACTGTCAAGGTGGATTCCTAGGAATTTTCCCTCTGTGAGTCTTGTGATGGGTGTACCATTAAGTGTTATGTTAAGTGGAACATTTGTGACTTTGCTTCAAACTGTATGAAGTAGGTCTTGTCAGTATTGAGAGTAAGCTTGTTATCGTCATCCATGTTGATATTTTCTGTAATTCGGCATTAACAGTGTTGGAGTATAACTGGATTTGGGTGAGAGAAGACATATGTTGTGTCATCTGCAAATAAAATGGGTTTGAGTAGTTGTGATGCATTCGGTAGGTCATTTATGTAAATGAGGAATAGGAGTGGCCCCAGGACACTTCCTTGAGGG
>WNWK01035940.1:0-19469 GCA_009830355.1 Cherax destructor | reverse complement strand
CCCCTATAGGGGAAAACCCCCACAGTAGTGGAACAGTCTACCTAGAAGTGGAAGGCACCAGTAGGGAACGGTTACCTAGAGTGGAACAGTCTACCTGGGAAATGGAACAGTCTACCTAGTAGTGGAACAGCCCTAGTGGGAACGGTTACCTAGAGTGGAACAGTCTAACCCATTTAAGGTGGAACAGTCTCCCCAGTAGTGGAACAGCCTCCCAAGTAGTGGAACAGTCTCCCCAGGGGAAAAATCTACCTAGTAGTGGAATAGTCTCCCGGGGGTAGTGGAACAGTTTTACCTAGTAGTGGAAAGTTCACCTAGTAGTGGAACACCTACCTAGTAGGGGAAAGTCTCCTGGGTAGTGGAACAGTCTACCAGAAATGGAACAGTCTACCTAGTAGGGGAAACAGTTTCCTAGTGGTAAAAGGTCTACCAATTGTGGAACAGTCTACCTAGTAGTGGAAAGTCTCCCCAGAGTGGAACAGCCCACCAAGTAGTGGAAAGTTTTCCCCAGAGGGGAAACATTTCACCTAGTAGTGGAAAGTCTACCTAGTAGGGGAAAAAGAGTCTTCCCCCAGTAGTGGAACAGTCTACCTAGTAGGGGAAAACAGTCTACCTAGTAGTGGAAAATCTACCTAGTAGGGGGAAAGTCTCCCTAGAAAGGAACAGTCACCTAGGTGGAAAGTCTACCGGGGTAGTGGAAAAAATTACCTAGTAGGGGAAACCCTTCCCAAGTGGAACAGCCCCACCTAGTAGTGGAACAGTCTACCAGTAGGGGGAACAGTCTACCTAGTAGTGGAACAGTCTACCTAGTAGTGGAACAGTCTACCTAGTAGTGGAACAGTCTATGCAGTAGTGGAACAGTCTACCTAGTAGTGGAACAGTCTACCTAGTAGTGGAATAGTCTACCTAGTAGTGGAACAGTCTACCTAGTAGTGGAACAGTCTACCTAGTAGTGGAACAGTCTACCTAGTAGTGGAACAGTCTACCTAGTAGTGGAACAGTCTACCTGGTAGTGGAACAGTCTACCTGGTAGTGGAACAGTCTACCTAGTAATGGAACAGTCTACCTAGTAATGGAACAGTCTACCTAGTAGTGGAACAGTCTACCTAGTAGTGGAACGGTCTACTAATAGTGGAACAGTCTACCTAGTAGTGGAACAGTCTACCTAGTAAGGCAAATGAAGCTGGAACTTTGGGTGAGTTGGAGAGGTCGAGTCAAGTTCCTGGCCCCGCTGTGTGTGTTGTGAGTACACTAATAACATTATCAGGGGACAGGAGGGTGAAGGAGGTTAATGTAAAGGAAGAATAGGGGAAGAAACATTCATTATGAGGGCGAATGATCTCTTAGGAGCACTCCTCTCTCTTCTTATATATATATATATATATATATATATATATATATAAATATATATATATATATATATATATATATATATATATATATATATATATATATATATATATATATATATATATATATACACACACACAACTAGGTGAGTATACGGGCGCCTAGGAAACCTAAGAACAGCATTCCGACATCTTAATAAAGAATCGTTCAGGACCCTGTACACTGTGTACGTTAGGCCCATACTGGAGTATGCAGCACCAGTTTGGAACCCACACCTAGCCAAGCATGTAAGGAAACTAGAGAATGTGCAAAGGTTTGCAACAAGACTAGTTCCGGAGCTTAGGGGTATGTCCTACGATGAGAAGTTAAGGGAAATCTACCTGACGACACTGGAGGACAGGAGAGATAAGGGAAACATGATAACGACATATAAGATACTGAGAGGAACTGACAAGGTGGACAGGGACAGAATGTTCCAGAGATGGGACACAACAACAAGGGGTCACAATTGGAAGTTGAAGACTCAGATGAATCACAGGGATGTTAGGAAGTATTTCTTCAGTCACAGAGTGGTCGGGAAGTGGAATGGTTTAGGAAGTGATGTAGTGGAGGCAGGTTCCATACATAGCTTTAAGAAAAGGTATTATAAAGCTCATGGAGCAGATAGAGTGACCCAGTAGCGGCCAGTGAAGAGCGGGGCCAGGAGCTATGTCTCGACCCCTGCAACCACAACTAGGTGAGTACACACACACAATATTCTTTTAAACAGGGAGGTAATAATGTGAGGAGGCTGTGACAACACATCTGAAGAACCAGTGAGGGAGTGATGCTACAGTCACCATCATAAAGACTACAGTCACCATCATAAAGACTACAGTCACCATCATAAAGACTACAGTCACCATCATAAAGACTACAGTCACCATCATAAAGACTACAGTCACCATCATAAAGACTACAGTCACCATCATAAAGACTACAGTCACCATCATAAAGACTACAGTCACCATCATAAAGACTACAGTCACCATCATAAAGACTACAGTCACCATCATAAAGACTACAGTCACCATCATAAAGACTACAGTCACCATCATAAAGACTACAGTCACCATCATAAAGACTACAGTCACCATCATAAAGACTACAGTCACCATCATAAAGACTACAGTCACCATCATAAAGACTACAGTCACCATCATAAAGACTACAGTCACCATCATAAAGACTACAGTCACCATCATAAAGACTACAGTCACCATCATAAAGACTACAGTCACCATCATAAAGACTACAGTCCTACCATCATAAAAGACTACAGTCACCATCCATAAAGACTACAGTCACCATCATAAAGACTACAGTCACCATCATAAAGACTACAGTCACCATCATAAAGACTACAGTCACCATCATAAAGACTAACAGTCACCATCATAAAGTATCACACTACAAGTCACCATCATAAAGACTACAGTCACCATCATAAAGACTACAGTCACCATCATAAAGACTACAGTCACCATCATAAAGACTACAGTCACCATCATAAAGACTACGTCACATCATGCGTCACCATCATAAAGACTACAGTCACTCAAAGACTCATCATATAAAGACTACAGTCACCATCATAAAGACTACAGTCACCATCATAAAGACTACAGTCACCATCATAAAGACTACAGTCACCATCATAAAGACTACAGTCACCATCATAAAGACAGTCACCATCTAAAGACTACAGTCACCATCATAAAGACTACAGTCAACCATCATAAAGACTACAGTCAACATCATAAAGACTACAGTCACCATCATAAAGACTACAGTCACCATCATAAAGACTACAGTCACCATCATAAAGACTACAGTCACCATCATAAAGACTACAGTCACCATCATAAAGACTACAGTCACCATCATAAAGACTACAGTCACCATCATAAAGACTACAGTCACCATCATAAAGACTACAGTCACAATCATAAAGACTACAGTCACCATCATAAAGACTACAGTCACCATCATAAAGACTACAGTCACTATCATAAAGACTACAGTCACCATCATAAAGACTACTGTCACCATCATAAAGACTAGTCACCATCATAAAGACTACAGTCACAATAATAAAGACTACAGTCACCATCATAAAGACTACTGTCACCATCATAAAGACTAGTCACCATCATAAAGACTACAGTCACCATCATAAAGACTACAGTCACAATCATAAAGACTACAGTCACCATCATAAAGACTACAGTCACCACCACAAAGACTACAGTCACCATCATAAAGACTACAGTCACCACCATAAAAACTACAGTCACCATCATAAAGACTACAGTCACCATCATAAAGACTACAGTCACCACCATAAAGACTACAGTCACCAATATAAAGACTAGTCACCACCATAAAGACTACAGTCACCATCATAAAGACTACAGTCACCATCATAAAGACTACAGTCACTATCATAAAGACTACAGTCACCATCATAAAGACTACAGTCACCACCATAAAGACTACAGTCACCACCATAAAGACTACAGTCACCATCATAAAGACTACAGACACCATCATAAAGACTACAGTCACCATCATAAAGACTACAGTCACCATCATAAAGACTACTGTCACCATCATAAAGACTACAGTCACCATCATAAAGACTACAGTCACAATCATAAAGACTACTGTCACCACCATAAAGACTACAGTCACCAACATAAAGACTACAGTCACCACCATAAAAACTACAGTCACCATCATAAAGACTACAGTCACCATCATAAAGACTACTGTCACCATTATAAAGACTAGTCACCATCATAAAGACTACAGTCACAACCATAAAGACTACAGTCACCATCATAAAGACTACAGTCACCATCATAAAGACTACAGTCACCACCATAAAGACTACAGTCACCATCATAAAGACTACAGTCACCACCATAAAAACTACAGTCACCACCATAAACACTACAGTCACCACCATAAACACTACAGTCACCACCATAAACACTACAGTCACCACCATAAAGACTACAGTCACCACCATAAAGTCTTTATCGTTCAGACACAAGGAAACAAAAGACTGTCTTAATTTTTCTTGTTATCTAGTTAGGCAGGGAACACTGTGTCCTTGTCACCGGTTAACCGGCCGTCTTAGGCGGAGTTTTGCGGCCGTCTTAAGCCGGCCCCCGAGGCTGTGCCGGGCCGGATGCCGTCTTTAAGATGATCATCTGCCACGTAGGTCCCTCTGGCCCCCAGCAAAGACCTCTTCTTTACGACTGGTCTCTTCTTTTTATTATTCCCCTTTTTTATTATGAGTAAGTTCTTTGTCGTGCTAGGTGGGGGAAGGGAGGGATGGAAGGGGTGGGAGGGCAGGAGGGAAGACGGGGGGATTAGACTGAGGGTAAGAAGGGGGTTGGGAGGGAGGGAGAGAGGGAGGCAGGGTGGAGGGAAGAAAGAGGGGGTGAAGGAAGGTGGAAGGGAAAAGACAGAGGTGGGAAGGAAGGGTATGAGAGAGAGAGAGAGAGAGAGAGAGAGAGAGAGAGAGAGAGAGAGAGAGAGAGAGAGGCTGGCACTTTCCACTGACTATGGCACCAGGCACTAGAAGCGCCAGGAGTGGCTGTCTCTCCATCACACCTCCTCACTGACCACCTTTTTCTAATTAGACCATCAACACTAGTGACCAATAACACCGGTCACGACTGAGGTCTCAGTATAACCCTTTGTTTAGTGAGTCGTAAATCGCCCTAATGGGTCACAATCTTAAGGATTTTTATTTTATGAACGAGACCGAAGTCTTGTCAACATCTCAGGAATTTCTGACGTAACACTAACACTACTGGACTTTGAAACTATTATTATTATTATTATTATTATTATTATTATTATTATTATTATTATTATTTACAACATGGCCATGCACTCTGCCCCAGGCCCAGACTCCTGGAACACTGTGTTCATCAAGAACTGCAAGAAACACCTTTCATGTTGCTTAAACATCCAATGGAAAAGAAGCCTTCACACAGGGGTCATCCCACAGCCTAGACACGGGGGTCATCCCACAGCCTAGACACGGGGGTCATCCCACAGCCTAGACACAGGGGTCCTCCCACAGCCTAGACACGGGGGTCATCCCACAGCCTAGACACGGGGGTCATCCCACAGCCTAGACACTGGAGTCATCCCACATCCTAGACACGGGGGTCATCCCACAGCCTAGACACGGGAGTCATCCCAAAGCCTAGACACTGGGGTCATCCCACAGCCTAGACACGGAGGTCATCCAACAGCCTAGACACTGGAGTCATCCCACAGCCTAGACACTGGGGTCATCCAACAGCCTAGACACTGGAGTCATCCCACAGCCTAGACACGGGGGTCATCCCACAGCCTAGACACGGGAGTCATCCCACAGCCTAGACACAGGGGTCATCCCACAGCCAAGACACAGGGGTCATCCCACAGCCTAGACACTGGGGTCATCCCACAGCCTAGACATGGGGGTCATCCCACATCCTAGACACTGGGGTCATCCCACAACCTAGACACAGGGGTCATCCCACAGCCTAGACACAGGGGTCATCCCACAGCATAGACACAGGGGTAATCCCACAGCCTAGACACGGGGGTTATCCCACAGCCTAGACACGGGGGTTATCCCACAGCCTAGACACAGGGGTCTTCCCACAGCCTAGACACAGGGGTCATCCCACAGCCTAGACACAGGAGTAATCCCACAGCCTAGACACGGGGGTTATCCCACAGCCTAGACACAGGGGTCATCCCACAGCCTAGACACAGGGGTCATCCCACAGCATAGACATAGGGGTAATCCCACAGCCTAGACACGGGGGTTATCCCACAGCCTAGACACAGGGGTCATCCCACAGCATAGTCACGGGGGTCATCCCACAGCCTAGACACGGGGGTCATCCCACAGTCACTAAAACAACAGACTTAGCCCCACTCCACACTGGTGTCAGTAAAGCATCAACAAGGAATTATAGACTGATAGCATTAACGTCCCACATTATAAAATCTTTGAAAGGTTCTAAGAAACAAGATTACCAGCCACTTGGATACCCAACAATTGTACATCCCAGGGCAGCATGGGTTTAGAACAGGTCCCTTCTGCCTCTCATAACTACTGGACCACTATGACATGGTCTTGGATGGCCGCTCCTGCCTCTCACAACTACTGGACCACTATGACAAGACGGGCAGCTAGAAGACAGCTACTACACCACAAGACGGGCAGCTAGAAGACAGCTACTACACCACAAGACGGGCAGCTGAAGACAGCTACTACACCACAAGACGGGCAGCTAGAAGACAGCTACTACACCACAAGACGGGCAGCTAGAAGACAGCTACTACACCACAAGACGGGCAGCTGGAAGACAGCTACTACACCACAAGACGGGCAGCTAGAAGACAGCTACTATACTACAAGACGGGCAGCTAGAAGACAGCTACTATACACACACACTGAAAGTGGACTAAGAAACGTCAGTAGCAGCAATTACAGATAAATCAGGAGACCATAAATACAGGGAGGGAGAGGGAGAAGAGAGGGAGAGGAGAGGGAGAAGAGAGGGAGAGGAGAGACTCAAGTAGCATCACTATTGACACTTACAGTGTTGGTCTCTTTTAGGTCTGGTGTCAGAGACCGAACAGACCGGATGTGACCACTGAGGGGACACTCTTCCCCAATTTTCCTTGAACCATGTCCCCTCTTCCTCTCTCTTGTCCTCCTTTCCCCTCTTTTGTACTCTTTTCTTCCCCCTCCCTCCAGTATCTTGTCCTCTCTCTCTCTCTCTCTCTCTCTCTCTCTCTCTCTCTCTCTCTCTCTCTCTCTCTCTCTCTCTTCTCTCTCTCTCTCTCTCTCTCTCTCTCTCTCTCACACACACACACACAGAGGAGCCACACGGGGCCAGGAGCTATGACTCGACCCCTACAACCACAACTAGGTGAGTAACACTCGTCACTAATAACCCACGTGAAGACAGAAACTCATTAGATTGGTCTGTATATTTCGACCTCCTTCTGGGACCCTCTTCAGCAGATATATGTAACGATATGGTTATGTCTTTCTCTGGTGCGGTGAATAATGCTCTCCAGAGGCGAGACTTAGATTTATTTGTGTTCTGGTATGGGCAATGTGCCTAGGCCGCCCAAGCCAGGCCTATCGGTCCAGTGGGAGAGTGAGAGAGTAAGACCACAGTAGAAATATGCTGTCTCGTGGCTGGGTTGGTCACTCGCCTCACACACCTAGGGCCGGGGTTCGATCCCAGTAGGGGTGGAAAGATTAGGACGTGTTTCCTTAAGACACCGGCTGTCCATGTTCACCTAGCATTAAGTAGGTACCTGGGTGTTAGTCACTTTACACCTGCTGTCCCTCTTCACCTAGAAGTAAGTAGGTACCTGGGTGTTAGTCACTTTACACCTGCTGTCCCTCTTCACCTAGAAGTAAGTAGGTACCTGGGTGTTAGTGGACTGGTGTGGGTTGCATCCTGGGGAATAAATTGACCTAATTTGCGGGACTTTCTATATAGTAGTATGTCATAGGTGTCAGCTATGGTCTGTATAAGTTGTATCATGTACTGCAAGAAATAAACATTATTATTATTATGATTATTATTATTATTATTACGATAACTTTTAATATCCCAGGTTGTCATAGGCCACGGTAGTCCTAAGCCCACAAGATGGCAGCACCAGCCCAGCGGCATGGCAAGAAATGTTAAGCCCGGAGAGCTACATCGCTCGGCCACCTACTCATGGTCGTCATGACCCGGCCACGATTGCAAACCACGGAACGGACGGGGTTTTAAACCATGGCAAGTGAAACATAAAACTCCAGGGCAGTGTGTGAGGTTTCAAACCTCACCTGTTCCATGGTCTCTCTCTCTCCCTCTCATGCAGGAACAGGGCACTGTCGAGGGAGCTAGAATGAAACGCAAAATATACAAGGTCAAATAAGACCTCCTAACAGGAAACAAAGAAAAGAAACACAATGGATGTGCAAAAACATAATAATAATGTTTATTTCTAGCAGTACATGATACAACTTATACAGACCATAGCCCCTTGTTATGTAGAGCATTTCCCGCAAATTAGGTCAGTTTTGTCCCCAGGGTGCCACCCAAACCAGTCCACTAACACCCAGGTACCTACTTACTGCTAGGTGAACAGTGACAGCAGGTGTAAGGTGACAAACACCCAGGTACCTACTTACTGCTAGGTGAACAGTGACAGCAGGTGTAAGGTGACTAACACCCAGGTACCTACTTAGGTGAACAGTGACAGCAGGTATAAGGTGACTAACACCCAGATACCTACTTCTCTTATTCAACTGTTCTCTCAGTGACTTTTTATAAACACCACCGCCCACCACCACCGCCCACTACCACCGCCCACCACTCAGGGTGTGTCAAGTGAGCACTAGTTCCAGGTTGCATTTCAGTCTTTTGTCCACCACACGACCCGGAAATAACAGTATCGTAACACCGGATGAGCAGCCTGGCTCCTATCATCTGCTTTCAAGACCCCCGGCTGTCTTCAAGACCCCTGGCTGTCTTCAAGACCCCTGGCTGTCTTCAAGACCCCTGGCTGTCTTCAAGACCCCTGGCTGTCTTCAAGACCCCTGGCTGTCTTCAAGACCCCTGGTTGTCTTCAAGATCCCTGGTTGTCTTCAAAACCACTGGTCGTCTTCAAGACCCCTGGTTGTCTTCAAGACCCCTGGTTGTCTTCAAAACCACTGGTCGTCTTCAAGACCCCTGGTTGTCTTCAAAACCACTGGATCTCTTTAAGACCCCTAGTTGTCTTCAAGACCCCTGGTTGTCTTCAAGACCCCTGGCTGTCTTCAAGACCCCTGGTTGTCTTCAAAACCACTGGTCGTCTTCAAGACCCCTGGATGTCTTCAAGACCCCTGGTTGTCTTCAAAACCACTGGATCTCTTTAAGACCCCTAGTTGTCTTCAAGACCCCTGGTTGTCTTCAAGACCCCTGGTTGTCTTCAACACCCCTGGTTGTCTTCAAGACCACTGGTTGTCTTCAAGACCCCTGGCTGTCTTCAACACCCCTGGTTGTCTTCAAGACCACTGGTTGTCTTCAAGACCCCTGGCTGTCTTCAAGACCTTGTCTTCAAACCATGGATGTCTTCAAGACCTGTGCTCAACCTGGTTGACTTCAAGACCACTGTTGTCTTCAGACCTGGTTGTCTTCAAGACTCTTGGTTGTCTTCAAGACCACTGGTTGTCTTCAATACACTTGGTTGTCTTCAAGACCCCTGGTTGTCTTCAAGACCCCTGGTTGTCTTCAAAAACACTGGATATCTTTAAGACCCCTGGTTGTCTTCAAGACCCCTGGTTGTCTTCAAGACCAATGGATGTCTTCAAGACCACTGGTTGTCTTCAAGACCCCTGGTTGTCTTCAAGACCACTGGTTGTCTTCAAGACACCTGGCTGTCTTTAATACCCCTGGTTGTCTTCAAGACACCTGGCTGTCTTTAATACCCCTGGTTGTCTTCAATACCCCTGGTTGTCTTCAATACCCCTGTTTGTCTTCAAGACCCTTGGTTGTCTTCAAGACCACTGGTTGTATTAAGACCACAGGTCGTCCTCAAGACCCCTGGTTGTCTTCAAGACCCCTGTTGTCTTCAAAACCACTGGATGTCTTCAAGACCCCTATCTGTCTTCAAGACCCCTGGCTGTCTTCAAGACCCCTGGCTGTCTTCAAGACCTCTGGCTGTCTTCAAGACCCCTGGTTGTCTTCAAGACCCTGGTTGTCTTCAAGACCACTGGTTGTCTTCAAGACCCCTTGGTGTCTTCAAGACCCCTTGTCTTCAAGACCACTGGATGTCTTCAAGACCCCTGGTTGTCTTCAATACCCCTGGTTGTCTTCAATACCCCTGGGTGTCTTCAATACCCCTGGTTGTCTTCAAGACCCCTGGTTGTCTTCAAGACCCTTGGTTGTCTTCAAGACCACTGGTTGTCTTCAAGACCCTTGGTCGTCTTCAAGACCACTGGTTGTCTTCAGGACCTCTGGTTGTCTTCAAGACCTCTGGTCGTCTTCAAGATCACTAGTTGTCTTCAAGACCCCTGGCTCTCTTCAAGACCCCTGGTTGTCTTCAAGACCCCTGGTCGTCTTCAAGACCTCTGGTTGTCTTCAAGACTCCCTGGCTGTCTTCAAACACCATGGTTGCCTTCAAGACCACTGGCTGTCTTCAAGTCTCTTGGCTGTCTTCAAGACCTGTGGTTGCCTTCATGATCTCTAGCTGTCTTCAAGACCCCTGGCTCTCTTCAAGACCCCATGGCTATCTTCAAGCCCCTGGCTGTCTTCAAGTCTCTTGGCTGTCTTCAAGACCTGTTGTTGCCTTCATGATCTCTAGCTGTCTTCAAGACCCCTGACTCTCTTCAAGACCCCATGGCTATCTTCAAGCCCCTGGCTGTCTTCAAGACCCCTGGCTCTGTTCAAGACCCCATGGCTATCTTCAAGCCCCTGGCTGTCTTCAAGACCCCTGGTTGTCTTCAAGACCTCTGGTTGTCTTCAAGACCCCTGGCTGTCTTCAATACCCGTCTCTGTCTCTGTATATACACTGAGAGGTGTATATCTCCGTGTATATACACTGAGAGGTGAATATCTCATTGTATATACACTGAGAGGTGTATATCTCAGTGTATATACACTGGTAGTTTACATTAATCAGTATTTTAGGTATTAAAGTATTCTTGACTGGTGGTGTACAGGTGACATGCATCCTTAATGACCCTCGTGTAGTAGATAGATTTTAAACCCCATTAACCACCCAACCAGTCATAATGACCCTCGTGTAGTAGATAGACTTTAAACCCCATTAACCAACTAACCAGTCTTAATGACCCTGGTGTAGTAGATAGACATTAGACTATAAGGAAGATTAGAAGAGGAAGAGGAAGAATAATAGAAGGAAGAAGAGGAAGAGGAAGAATAATAGAAGGAAGAAGAGGATGAGGAAGAATAAGAGAGAAATATTTCCGAATAATTAACCACAATTCTTCAACCACAAAATAATTGTGGATTTTATTCCGCTTGTTGGAGACTATGATGATGCCCTCCCTCATTCCCTCCTTCCTTCTCTCCCTCATTCCCTCCCTTCCTCCCCCAATTACTGTTACTCTTCTTGTTGTTGTTGTAGACAAAAATAATCATAATAATGATAATTAAGCAGGAATCCACGAGGGTCACACAGGTGTTCCTGGCCGGGTGTGGCGAAGGTGTGACAAACCGGACCAGATACTACCCAGGATGGAGAGTATATGTTGAGGTACAGTCCCTGGACCCATTATGTTCCCTGTAATGTTGAGATACAGTCCCTGGACCCATTATGTGCCCTGTAATGTTGAGATACAGTCCCTGGACCTATTATGTGCCCTGTAATGTTGAGATACAGTCCCTGGATCCATTATGTGCCCTGTAATGTTAGGTACAGTCCCTGGATCCATTATGTGCCCTGTAATGTTGAGATACAGTCCCTGGATCCATTATGTTCCCTGTAATGTTGAGATACAGTCCCTGGACCCATTATGTGCCCTGTAATGTTGAGATACAGTCCCTGGATCCATTATGTTCCTTGTAATGTTGAGATACAGTCCTTGGACCCATTATGTTCCCTGTAATGTTGAGATACAGTCCCTGGATCCATTATGTTCCCTGTAATGTTGAGATACAGTCCCTGGATCCATTATGTGCCCTGTAATGCTGAGATACAGTCCCTGGACCATTATGTACCTCTGTAATGTTGAGGTACAGTCCCTGGACCCATTATGTATCTCTGTAATGTTGAGGTACAGTCCCTGGATCCATTATGTTCCCTGTAATGTTGAGATACAGTCCCTGGATCCATTATGTGCCCTGTAATGCTGAGATACAGTCCCTGGACCATTATGTACCTCTGTAATGTTGAGGTACAGTCCCTGGACCCATTATGTATCTCTGTAATGTTGAGCTACAGTCCCTGGATCCATTATGTGCCCTGTAATGTTGAGATACAGTCCCTGAATCCATTATGTGCCCTGTAATGCTGAGGTACAGTCCCTGGACCATTATGTACCTCTGTAATGTTGAGGTACAGTCCCTGGACCCATTATGTGGCTCTGTAATGTTAAGGTACAGTCCCTAAACCCATTATGTATCTTTGTAATGTTGAGGTACAGTCCCTGGACCCATTATGTGGCTCTGTAATGTTGAGGTACAGTCCCTGGACCCATTATGTAGCTCTGTAATGTTGAGCTACAGTCCCTGGACCCATTATGTGGCTCTGTAATGTTGTGGTACAGTCTATGGACAATTATGTACCTCTGTAATGTTGAGGTAAAGTCCCTGGACCATTATGTACCTCAGTAATGTTGAGGTACAGTCCCTGGATCCATTATGTACCTCAGTAATGCTGAGGTACAGTCCCTGGACCATTATGTACCTCTGTAATGATGGGGTACAGTCCCTGTATCCATTATGTACCTCACTAATGTTGAGGTACAGTCCCTGGACCATTATGTACCTCTGTAATATTGAGGTACAGTCCCTGGAAACATTATGTACCTCTGTAATGTTGAGGTACAGTACCTGGTAACATTATGTACATCTGTAATGTTGAGGTACAGTCCCTGTATCCATTATGTACCTCACTAATGTTGAGGTACAGTCCCAGGACCATTATGTACCTCTGTAATGTTGAGATACAGTCCCTGGAAACATTATGTGGCTCTGTAATGTTGTTGTACAGTCTATGGATCATTATGTACCTCTGTAATTTTGAGGTACAGTCCCTGGATCCATTATGTACCTCAGTAATGTTGAGGTACAGTCCCTGGACCATTATGTACCTCTGTAATGTTGAGGTACAGTCCCTGGACCCATTATTTACTCTGTAATGTTGAGGTACAGTCCCTGGACCATTATGTACCTTTGTAATGTTGAGTTACAGTACCTGGTAACATTATGTAGCTCTGTAATGTTGAGCTACAGTCCCTGGACCCATTATGTGGCTCTGTAATGTTGTTGTACAGTCTATGGATCATTATGTACCTCTGTAATTTTGAGGTACAGTCCCTGGATCCATTATGTACCTCAGTAATGTTGAGGTACAGTCCCTGGACCATTATGTACCTCTGTAATGTTGAGGTACAGTCCCTGGACCCATTATTTACCTCTGTAATGTTGAGGTACAGTCCCTGGACCATTATGTACCTTTGTAATGTTGAGGTACAGTCCCTGGACCCATTATGTACCTCTGTAATGTTGAGGTACAGTCCCTGGAAACATTATGTACCTCTGTAATGTTGAGGTACAACCCCTAGAAACATTATGTTCCTCTGTAATGTTGAGGTACAGTCCCTTGACCCATTATGTACATCTGTAATGTTGAGGTACAGTCCCTGGACCATTATGTACCTCGGTAATTTTGAGGTACAGTCCCTGGACTACTATGTACCTCTGTAATGTTGATGTACAGTCCCTGAACCCAATATGTACCTTTGTAATGTTGAGGTACATTCCTTGGGCCCAAATGTGTGCCTCTGTAATGTTGCGGTACAGTCTTTGGACCATTATGTACTTCTGTAATGTTGAGTTACAGTCCCATGACCATTATGTACCTCAGTAATGAGGTACAGGTATAGTCCCTGGAAACATTATGTACCTCTGTAATGTTGAGATACAGTACCTGGTAACATTATGTACCTCTGTAATGTTGAGGTACAGTCTCTGGACCCATTATGTACCTCTGTAATGTTGAGGTACAGTCAATGGACCATTATGTACCTTTGTGGAAAATATTGGGTATTTTCCCGAAAGGTTATACTCGATAGCCTTTCTAATGTGAATATTCTTAATGTGTGGCTGTTGGTTCGTATTTTTCTTGAGATGGGTAAAGAACCATCGCGACGGTAGCGTGGGTACGCCAAGATGGGTCAAATGAAGTAACCCAGTCAGTCGCGCTCGTGGGATAAAGGTGAATGGAGATGGAAATCGGCGTTTACTACGACCAAATCGCGGTTAATGGTCTCTCTTCACAATAGTGAATGTTGTGAATATTCGCCGGGCATAATGTGGGACATTAAGTCCAAGAAACTATAATAATAGAGTGATAATGTGTTAAACAATGAGCGACGCCATCATGGCGGTGTTGATGGCGGTGTTGATGGCGGAAATGTGCGTTGATTCGATCAGTGTTCATCGCACACAATTATTAATGGATTAACTTCTAACGAGAGTAAATTAATAGGACATTAAACCGACGTGTGAATAGTGTGTAAAGTGTTACGTATAAACTCTAATGAAGGGGTTTAGTGAGAGGATATGAATCACTACCCCGACCAACCACGTTAAATAACGCCCGGTCTCGTGGGCGTAAGAGAGTTCAAGGGATCAATCTTCTCTTGACTCATCGGGACAACCACCAACATCATCGTCTTGCCGGAAGAATAATCTACCGAGCAG
The DNA here is from genome assembly GCA_009830355.1 of Cherax destructor. NCBI lineage: Eukaryota > Metazoa > Arthropoda > Malacostraca > Decapoda > Parastacidae > Cherax > Cherax destructor. Next base: position 4,617 of record WNWK01035940.1, on the reverse strand, counting down.
GACCACGAGATCCGTCGAAGAATAGCGACAAGAATGTTGTTTCTTCCCCACTGTAAGTACTCTTATTGTCTTAGCAACCGTCTGGCCAGTAGGTATGTTGGGATAATGTGGGTTTACGGTGGGAATGATAATGACGGGATCTTCAAGTGAACAGCAATGGCACGGATAAAGGGTGAGTGATATTAAGTTGTACTCTTTATTCCTTCTTCCCAATCAGTCAGACATTAACCCATACAGTCCACAAAATTTAACAATACCGTAACCATTGGTGTTACTCATTCTTAATAAACTGGTCAAGGATAGATGTGGATTTAGAGTGAGAATATCGAAGGGTCCCCTTAAATGTGACCAGGAGTGGGGCAAGTTTTCTCACACGCCTCAACGGGGGTAACAGCGGTAAAATTATACTAGTCGGTCCACTCCCCGGGAGATTATTTTGTTGTAAGTGGCGGTGAAGCCCAGACAGGTAATCTCTTAATTCCCCACATCGCCCGTTGGTCCTTCCTGAACCGGAGGTGATTAGTGAATTAATAATTATTGAATTAATTATTTAATAATTAAGTGACTGATTGTAGAAAGTGAGTAGTATAGAGTACACATATTAATTAATTGTGGGATGAATTGTAATAATTAGTCCAATTAATTGCTAGCCCAGGCGTGGCTACGATTTGTGCAAGAGTAAGGTTTGATAATCACCTTTATAAACAATTTATTTAATTTGTGACATCAGTGGTTATTAATCCTATAACCATGGCTGGACCCGATGAAACTGCTGGGAGTGTCAAGCCCAGGGATCTTAAAGCAAAGAAAGCCTCGTTACAAGCTCGTAAGGGTCATGTTACAAAGGCACTCAATAAGTGCATGGAGTTCATGGATCAAGGTACAGTGGACCCCGATGAATTAAAATTGTATTTAGACTCCTTAGATAGTAAATATGAGTCATACAAGTTGTGGTTTAAGGAATATGAAAAGGACCTTATGGAGAATTGTACAGATAATGATGAAATAGAAACACTGTTTGAGCAATATTATGAAGTGGAGGAACATATTCTGTCCTGTATAACTAGGGCTTTGCACAGTACAAAGAGTGTAAATAACTTAGTGGGCCAGCCTCGCACAGTAAATAAGATGTCCCTCCCCAAACTCCCAGAGGTACAATTGCTGTCGTTCCAGCCAGGAGACAGCTGGGAGGAATTTTGGTCCATTTTTAGGGCAATGGTACATGATAGGAATGATCTTGAACCTGTTAATAAGTTGATTTATTTAAAGGGACAATTGAGGGGAGATGCCCTCATTCTCATTCAGGCCTTCCCCAATAAAAACGACTCTTATACAGAAGCTGTTAGTCTGTTAAAGAGTACCTATGGTAATACGGAACAGCGTAGACTGGATCTAATAACTGCGCTGGTTAAATTGAAAACTCCAGAGCACAACTATAAAAGCTTGCAACAATTTCGGATTAAACTAGAGAGCACCCTCAAAATCTTGAGTAATAAACATAATCTGGAGGCATCAGATTGGTTATTGAGTGGGATGATACAACCTCAATTGAACCATAAGACGATAGAGTGGTTGTCTAACAAGTATCATAAAGGTTACTTTGGGTTGGAGGAAATAAGGATAGGTTTGCAAGAATTAATTGTTCAGTTGCAAACTAGCCAGCCCCCCACCTTTAAGAATACCGGTCATAGTGACGTCGAGTCATCAACTAAGTTCCACAAAGGGAAAAATTATCCCAATGGTAATAGTTACAACCCGACCACTAAAAAGGGTTATGTTGGCACATATCAAGTGACCGGGACCAGTAATAGTGGTACGTCACAACAAGACAGAAAGAATAAACACCCCAATAAGGGTAACCCGGGGGGTAAGCTGTCGAGCCAAGAGAAGAGAGACTGTCTCTTCTGTAATGAAACCCATCTCTCTAAACTTTGCGTTACCTACAATTCTTGGGAGGCGAAAGTGAAGAGATTGGCTGAACTGGACCGGTGTATTCGATGTCTTGGTAATCATAATGTGAGGGATTGCCAGACCAAACTGAATACTTGTCACCAATGCAATAATGGCAGGCACCACATAGTGATGTGTAAGAGCGGGTGTAATCCTAGTAATGGTAAGGATAATCACCCTGACACTACAGTGGCGCACGTAAAACTTGCAGCTAACGTTCGTAATGGTTTAGCTGAAGTAGCACTACCTGTGTTGAACATGACAGTTAAAGATAAATGGCGTAAATCCAAGACTGTAACAGCGTTGTTAGATCAGGGATCACAACGTACTTTCATAAAGCGCAGTTGCCTTAATGGGATGAAAGTACGAAGGGGGGATCCTACCACATTAAAATTGTCGGGTTTTCTCTCAGATAAAAGGGCCCAGTCATATGACAAAGTGTATATAAACGTCGGTCTGGGCAGAGAGAAGACCCAAGTTAATGCAGTAGTCGTGGATAGACTACCGGAGAAGATCTCCACTGTGGGTCTTAATGCCACCACGCAGAGACTCTCACAGAATAATGTGAAACTGGCACCCTCAGTGGTCAATAATGACTCTGTGGGACCAATAGGTGTATTAATAGGCAGCGACTATTATGCAGCCTTTGTGAAGGGTATGACGAAGAGATGCGGTGTCACTCTTCTCAACACTAGTGCAGGCCATGTAATTTATGGCAGGCTTCCTTGCAGTAATGAATGACTGGAGGAAGCCGTAAATACAGTCACTGTGTGTCTTACTCATGAAACGTCACCCCAGTGTACATATTCTTCAATAGAGAATGCTGTTGAACCAGTGCACAAATTGTGGGAACTGGACAGTATTGGGATTAATGTAAATGAAGAAAGTCCAGATGATTCCTTCACTCAGGAACAATACCTGAAGGATGTTAAATTCGAGTCTGGACAATACTGGGTGCGACTCCCATGGAAGCTAAACCATCCGGAACTACCCACTAATTACCAGATGGCGTATGGTCAGTTAAAGGCCCAGCTCCACGAATTGAGTAAGACACCAGAATTGCTGACTGCTTATAATGGGATCATTAATGAACAGTTAATTAACCAGTTCATAGAGGAAGTACCCCCTGAGCAAGCCAATATTCATGGCCACTACTTACCTCATCACGGAGTGAAGAAGGATTCGAAAACCACTCCTTTGAGGATCGTGTTTAATTGTAGTGCCAGGGGTAATAAAAATGTACCTAGTTTGAATGATTGTTTAATGACAGGTCCGTCGCTGACGGAGAAATTGGGAGATGTGTTGTTGAATTTCAGAGTTAATAATTATGCCTTTACGGCAGATATAAGTAAAGCTTTCCTGAGAGTGGGATTGCAAGAAACGGATCGGGATTACACAAGATTTCTGTGGCCAGAGGATCCTAGCAATCCACTTAGTCCGCTGAAAACCTTCAGATTCAGAAGTGTCTTATTCGGGGCTACTTCTAGTCCATTCTTACTTCAGGCGACGATAAATGCACTCAGTGGTGTGCTTTAGTCATACGCCTGGCAGTGCTGAAGTCAGCCACGGAGGCCTACCATACACACCCATAAAAACACCATATACACCATACCACAATATCCTGTCTAGACCAGTGTGGGGATCTCAGTGAGAATAATACATTAAAATGTATATAGGACTGATCAGAGAGGAATAAATATAGAGAGTTATACAGTGAGCAAACAGAAATAAATACATATTATAACAATAATATAATATAAGGTGTAGTAAGTCTCCATAATCAGTACATCCCACATATACTAATACAAATAGGATACAGGCAGAATGGCAGTACAGTATATCTGTGGGACTTGTGAAAAGGCTCTTGGGAAAAGATCTAGAATCACATGCAACCTTTGCTTTTCAAAACATCATGTCACATGTTCAAAAATTAACACAGTAACAGAAGTGACATCCGTCTAGAAAGGTGTTTCTGGATCTGCAACAAGGATTTGGAACTATGGACAGATATCAGGAAAGCACTCAGGAGGCTAATAAACAATAAGCATGAAGAAAAAGAGGAACTATTGAATAGTCTCCCGGTATATATAGAACTTGGGAAGATAAGAAAGGGGTAAAGTATAACACACAGAATGACCAGTCTACAACAATTGACCCAAAAATAAACAGTCATCCACGGAAAAAACACAGGAGACAAAAACATTAGCTAACTCAGCCCCCAGCCCCAGGACAGACCCAGACCCAGCCCCAGCCATAGTGAACATCCGGTTTTGGTTAAGGACGCCACCACAGCCATAGCCTCTAATACAGATATAGTAGGGGAGTCCTCTTCCAGGGAAAATGTTGGCCCCATGTCATCAAAGGAGAAAAAGCGCAGATAACGAGGAAAACCAAGGAGTGGAAAGAGAGGAAAAAACAGAGATAATTCTGCAGATCTTTGGGAAAATACAAAGTCAGTAAATATAGGCAGCCAAAACATATGCAGATTCTATGCTAAAGGTATGTGCCTTTATGGCAGAGATTGTTGGAATAAACACACCCAGAAAATGTGCCAACATGTTAAGGAAAGGAAAGTGTCGGTTTAACAAAGAGTGCAGATACTTCCATCCAGTGATGTGTCAAGCTTCAACACAGTCCCGAGAATGTTATGACATGAGCTGCCCAGAC